>JARKHS020028695.1:0-17558 GCA_030143305.2 Amblyomma americanum
GGAAGCTGTCGTGGCGATCTATATAAATGCTACAACGAGGGGAAAGAAATTATTTACAAAACATGCGTCAGTGTTAGCCGCTCTAGGCCTAATGTGCCCGAATGCGCGATCGCCTCCGGCGCTGGCCCATCGATCAAGCTGCCGTGGCGAACAAGAAAAGTGCCACAACGAGGGGAAAGCATCCATTGGCAACACATGCGTCACTGTTAGCTGCTCTGGGCTAGGGTGCCCAGATGCCCGATCGCCTCCGGCGCTGGCCCATCGAGCAAGCTGCTCTGGCTAACAAGAAAAATGCCACAACGAGGGGAAAGAAACCATTTACAACACATGCTTCCCTGTTTCTTCGCTCTGACCTAGGGTGTCCGGATGCTCGATCGCCTCCGACTCTGGCCATCGAGCAATCTGCCGTGGCTGACTAGAAATATGCCACATCGAGGGGAAAGAAATCTTTTAAAACACATGCATCACTGTTAGCTGCTCTGGCCTAGGGTGCCCAGATGCACGATCGCCTCCGGCGCTGGCCCATCGAGCAATCTGCTGTGGCTAACTAGAAAAATGCTACAACGAGGGGAAAGAAACCATATTCAACACATGCGTCACAGTTAGCCGCTATGGCCTAGGGTGCCCGGATGCCATATCGCCTCCGGCGGTGGCCCATCGAGGAAGCTGTCGTGGCGATCTATATAAATGCCACAACGAGGGGAAAGAAATTATTTACAACACATCCGTCACTGTTAGCCGCTCTAGGCCTAATGTGCCCGAATGCCCGATCGCCTCCGGCGCTGGCCCATCGATCAAGCTGCCGTGGCGAACAAGGAAAGTGCCACAACGAGGGGAAAGCATCCATTGGCAACACATGCGTCACTGTTAGCTGCTCTGGGCTAGGGTGCCCAGATGCCCGATCGCCTCCGGCGCTGGCCCATCGAGCAAGCTGCTGTGGCTAACAAGAAAAATGCCACAACGAGGGGAAAGAAACAATTTACAACACATGCTTCCCTTTTATTCGCTCTGGCCTAGGGTGCCCGGATGCCCGCTTGCCTCTGGCGCTGGAACATCGAGCAAGCTGCCGTGGCTAACTAGAAAAATGCCACAACGAGGGGAAAGAAATCATTTACAAGACATGCGTCACTGTTAGCCGCTCTAGGCCTAATGTGCCCGGATGACCGATCGCCTCCGGCGTTGGCCCATCGATCAAGCTGCCGTGGCGAACTAGAAAAATGCCACAACGAGGGGAAAGAAACCATTTACAACACATGCGTCACTGTTAGCTGCTCTGGCCTAGGGTGCCCGGATGCCCGCTCGCCTCCGGCGCTGGGCCATTGAGCAATCTGCCGTCGCTAACTAGAAAAATGCTACAACGAGGGGAAAGAAACCATTTGCAACACATGCGTCACTGTTAGCCGCTCTGGCCTAGGGTCCCCGAATGCCCGATCGCCTCCGGCAATAGCCCATCGAGTAAGCTGTCGTGGCTAACTAGAAAAATGCCGCAATGAGGGGAAAGAAACCATTTACAACACATGCGTAACTGTCAGCCGCTCTGGCCTAGGGTGCCCGGATGCCCGTCCGACTCCGGCGCTGGCCCATTGTGCAAGCTGCCGTGGCTAACTAGAAAAGTGCCACAACGAGGGGAAAGAAACCATTTGCAACACATGCGTCACTGTTAGCTGCTCTGGCCTAGGGTGCCCGAATGACCGATCGCCTCCGGCGCTGGCCCATCGAGAAAGCTGTCGCGGCTAACTAGAAAAATGCCACAACGAGGGGAAAGAAACCATTTACAACACATGCGTCACAGTTAGCCGCTCCGGCCTAGGGTGCCCGGATGACCGCTCACCTCCAGCGCTGGCATATCGAGCTAGATGACGCGGCTAACTAGAAAAATGCCACAAGGAGGGGAAAGAAACCATTTACAACACATGCGTCGCTGTTAGCCGCTCTGGCCTAGGGAGCCAGGATGCCCGATCTACTCCGGCGCTGGCTCATCGAGCAAGCTGCCGTGGCTAACTAGAAAATGCCAAAATGAGGCGAAAGAAACCTTTTACAACACATGCATTACTCTTAGCCGCTCTGGCATAGGGCGCCCGGATGCCCGCTCGCCTCCGCGCTAGCCCATCCAGCAAGCTGCTGTGGCTAACTAGAAAATGCCACATCGAGGGGAAAGAAATCATTTAAAACACATGCGTCACTGTTAGCCGCTATGGCCTAGGGTGCCCGGATGCCATATCGCCTCCGGCGGTGGCCCATCGAGGAAGCTGTCGTGGCGATCTATATAAATGCTACAACGAGGGGAAAGAAATTATTTACAAAACATGCGTCAGTGTTAGCCGCTCTAGGCCTAATGTGCCCGAATGCGCGATCGCCTCCGGCGCTGGCCCATCGATCAAGCTGCCGTGGCGAACAAGAAAAGTGCCACAACGAGGGGAAAGCATCCATTGGCAACACATGCGTCACTGTTAGCTGCTCTGGGCTAGGGTGCCCAGATGCCCGATCGCCTCCGGCGCTGGCCCATCGAGCAAGCTGCTCTGGCTAACAAGAAAAATGCCACAACGAGGGGAAAGAAACCATTTACAACACATGCTTCCCTTTTCTTCGCTCTGACCTAGGGTGTCCGGATGCTCGATCGCCTCCGACTCTGGGCCATCGAGCAATCTGCCGTGGCTGACTAGAAATATGCCACATCGAGGGGAAAGAAATCTTTTAAAACACATGCATCACTGTTAGCTGCTCTGGCCTAGGGTGCCCAGATGCACGATCGCCTCCGGCGCTGGCCCATCGAGCAATCTGCTGTGGCTAACTAGAAAAATGCTACAACGAGGGGAAAGAAACCATATTCAACACATGCGTCACAGTTAGCCGCTATGGCCTAGGGTGCCCGGATGCCATATCGCCTCCGGCGGTGGCCCATCGAGGAAGCTGTCGTGGCGATCTATATAAATGCCACAACGAGGGGAAAGAAATTATTTACAACACATCCGTCACTGTTAGCCGCTCTAGGCCTAATGTGCCCGAATGCCCGATCGCCTCCGGCGCTGGCCCATCGATCAAGCTGCCGTGGCGAACAAGGAAAGTGCCACAACGAGGGGAAAGCATCCATTGGCAACACATGCGTCACTGTTAGCTGCTCTGGGCTAGGGTGCCCAGATGCCCGATCGCCTCCGGCGCTGGCCCATCGAGCAAGCTGCTGTGGCTAACAAGAAAAATGCCACAACGAGGGGAAAGAAACAATTTACAACACATGCTTCCCTTTTATTCGCTCTGGCCTAGGGTGCCCGGATGCCCGCTTGCCTCTGGCGCTGGAACATCGAGCAAGCTGCCGTGGCTAACTAGAAAAATGCCACAACGAGGGGAAAGAAATCATTTACAAGACATGCGTCACTGTTAGCCGCTCTAGGCCTAATGTGCCCGGATGACCGATCGCCTCCGGCGTTGGCCCATCGATCAAGCTGCCGTGGCGAACTAGAAAAATGCCACAACGAGGGGAAAGAAACCATTTACAACACATGCGTCACTGTTAGCTGCTCTGGCCTAGGGTGCCCGGATGCCCGCTCGCCTCCGGCGCTGGGCCATTGAGCAATCTGCCGTCGCTAACTAGAAAAATGCTACAACGAGGGGAAAGAAACCATTTGCAACACATGCGTCACTGTTAGCCGCTCTGGCCTAGGGTCCCCGAATGCCCGATCGCCTCCGGCAATAGCCCATCGAGTAAGCTGTCGTGGCTAACTAGAAAAATGCCGCAATGAGGGGAAAGAAACCATTTACAACACATGCGTAACTGTCAGCCGCTCTGGCCTAGGGTGCCCGGATGCCCGTCCGACTCCGGCGCTGGCCCATTGTGCAAGCTGCCGTGGCTAACTAGAAAAGTGCCACAACGAGGGGAAAGAAACCATTTGCAACACATGCGTCACTGTTAGCTGCTCTGGCCTAGGGTGCCCGAATGACCGATCGCCTCCGGCGCTGGCCCATCGAGAAAGCTGTCGCGGCTAACTAGAAAAATGCCACAACGAGGGGAAAGAAACCATTTACAACACATGCGTCACAGTTAGCCGCTCCGGCCTAGGGTGCCCGGATGACCGCTCACCTCCAGCGCTGGCATATCGAGCTAGATGACGCGGCTAACTAGAAAAATGCCACAAGGAGGGGAAAGAAACCATTTACAACACATGCGTCGCTGTTAGCCGCTCTGGCCTAGGGAGCCAGGATGCCCGATCTACTCCGGCGCTGGCTCATCGAGCAAGCTGCCGTGGCTAACTAGAAAATGCCAAAATGAGGCGAAAGAAACCTTTTACAACACATGCATTACTCTTAGCCGCTCTGGCATAGGGCGCCCGGATGCCCGCTCGCCTCCGCGCTAGCCCATCCAGCAAGCTGCTGTGGCTAACTAGAAAATGCCACATCGAGGGGAAAGAAATCATTTAAAACACATGCGTCACTGTTAGCCGCTATGGCCTAGGGTGCCCGGATGCCATATCGCCTCCGGCGGTGGCCCATCGAGGAAGCTGTCGTGGCGATCTATATAAATGCTACAACGAGGGGAAAGAAATTATTTACAAAACATGCGTCAGTGTTAGCCGCTCTAGGCCTAATGTGCCCGAATGCGCGATCGCCTCCGGCGCTGGCCCATCGATCAAGCTGCCGTGGCGAACAAGAAAAGTGCCACAACGAGGGGAAAGCATCCATTGGCAACACATGCGTCACTGTTAGCTGCTCTGGGCTAGGGTGCCCAGATGCCCGATCGCCTCCGGCGCTGGCCCATCGAGCAAGCTGCTCTGGCTAACAAGAAAAATGCCACAACGAGGGGAAAGAAACCATTTACAACACATGCTTCCCTTTTCTTCGCTCTGACCTAGGGTGTCCGGATGCTCGATCGCCTCCGACTCTGGGCCATCGAGCAATCTGCCGTGGCTGACTAGAAATATGCCACATCGAGGGGAAAGAAATCTTTTAAAACACATGCATCACTGTTAGCTGCTCTGGCCTAGGGTGCCCAGATGCACGATCGCCTCCGGCGCTGGCCCATCGAGCAATCTGCTGTGGCTAACTAGAAAAATGCTACAACGAGGGGAAAGAAACCATATTCAACACATGCGTCACTGTTAGCCGCTACGGCCTAGGGTGCCCGGATGCCCGATCGCCTCCGGCGCTGGCCCGTCGATCAAGCTGCCGTGGCGAACAGGAAAAGTGCCACAACGAGGGGAAAGAAACCATTTACCACACATGCGTCACTGTTAGCCACTCTGGCCTAGGGTGCCCGGATGCCCGCTCGCCGCCGGCGCTGGCCCATCGAGCAAGCTGCCGTGGCTAACTAGAAAAGTGCCACAACGAGGGGAAGCAACCATCTGCAACACATGCGTCACTGTTCGCCGCTCTGGCCTAGGGTGCCCGGATGCCCACTCGCCCCCAGCGCCGGCCCATCGAGCAAGCTGCCGTGGCTAAGAAGAAAACTGAACACAACGAGGGGAAAGAAACCATTTACAACACATGCGTCACTGTTAGCTGCTCTGGACTAGGGTGCCCGGATGCCCGCTCGCCTCCGGCGCTGGCCCATCGAGCAAGCTGCCGTGGCTAACAAGAAAAATGCCACAACGAGGGGAAAGAAACCACTTACAACTTATGCGTCACTGTAAGCCGCTCTGGCCTAGGCTACCCGGATGCTCGATCGCCTCCGACGCTGGGCCACCGAGCAAGCTGCCGTGGCTAACATGAAAATGTCACATCGACGGGAAAGAAATCATTTAAAACACATGCGTCACTATTAGCCGCTGTGGCCTAGGGTGCCCGGATGCCCGCTCGCCTCCGCCGCTGGCCCATCGAGCAAGCTGCCTTGGCGAACTAGAAAAATGCCACAACGAGGGGAAAGAAACCATTTACAACACATGCGTCACTGTTAGCCGCTCCGGCCTAGGGTGCCCGGATGTCCGCTCGCCTCCGGCGCTGGCCCATCGAGCAAGCTGTAGTGGCTAACTAGAAAAATGTCACATCGAGCGGAAAGAAATCATTTAAAACACATGCGTCACTGTTAGCCGCTGTGGCCTAGGGTGCCCGGATGCCCGCTCGTCTCCGGCGCTGGCCCGTCGAGCAAGCTGGCGTGGCGAAGTAGAAAAGTGCCTCAACGAGGGGAAAGAAACCAAGTACAACGCATGCGTCACTGTTAGCTGCTCTGGCCTAGAGTGCCCGGATGCCCGCTCGCCTCGGGCGCTGGCACATCGGGCAAGCTGTCGCGGCTAACTAGAAAAATGCCACAACGAGGGGAAAGAAACCATTTACAGCACATGCGTCACTGTTAGCCGATCTAGCCTAGGGTGCCCGGATGCCCGCTCGCCTCGGGCGCTGGCCCATCGAGCAAGCTGCCGTGGCTAACTAGAAAATGCCACATCGAGGGGAAAGAAATCATTTAAAACACATGCGTCACAGTTAGCCGCTATGGCCTAGGGTGCCCGGATGCCATATCGCCTCCGGCGGTGGCCCATCGAGGAAGCTGTCGTGGCGATCTATATAAATGCCACAACGAGGGGAAAGAAATTATTTACAACACATCCGTCACTGTTAGCCGCTCTAGGCCTAATGTGCCCGGATGCCCGATCGCCTCCGGCGCTGGCCCATCGATCAAGCTGCCGTGGCGAACAAGAAAAGTGCCACAACGAGGGGAAAGCATCCATTGGCAACACATGCGTCACTGTTAGCTGCTCTGGCCTAGGGTGCCCGGATGCCCGATCGCCTCCGGCGCTGGCCCATCGAGCAAGCTGCTCGTGGCTAACTAGAAAAATGCCACAACGAGGGGAAAGAAACCATTTACAACACATGCTTCCCTGTTAGCTCGCTCTGGCCTAGGGTGCCCGGATGCCCGCTCGCCTCCGGCGCTGGACCATCGAGCAAGCTGCCGTGGCTAACTAGAAAAATGCCACAACGAGGGGAAAGAAACCATTTACAACACATGCGTCACTGTTAGCCGCTCTGGCCTAGGGTGCCCGGATGCCCGATCGCCTCCGGCGCTGGCCCATCGAGTCAAGCTGCCGTGGCGAACTAGAAAAATGCCACAACGAGGGGAAAGAAACCATTTACAACACATGCGTCACTGTTAGCCGCTCTGGCCTAGGGTGCCCGGATGCCCGCTCGCCTCCGGCGCTGGCCCATTGAGCAAGCTGCCGTGGCTAACTAGAAAAGTGCCACAACGAGGGGAAAGAAACCATTTGCAACACATGCGTCACTGTTAGCCGCTCTGGCCTAGGGTGCCCGGATGCCCGACTCGCCTCCGGCGCTGGCCCATCGAGCAAGCTGCCGTGGCTAACTAGAAAAATGCCACAACGAGGGGAAAGAAACCATTTACAACACATGCGTCACCGTTAGCCGCTCTGGCCTAGGGTGCCCGGATGCCCGCTCGCCTCCGGCGCTGGCACATCGAGCAAGCTGCAGTAGCTAACTAGAAAAATGCCACAAGGAGGGGAAAGAAACCATTTACAACACATGCGTCACTGTTAGCCGCTCTGGCCTACGGTGCCAGGATGCCCGATCTACTCCGGCGCTGGCTCATCGAGCAAGCTGCCGTGGCTAACTAGAAAAATGCCAAAATGAGGCGAAAGAAACCATTTACAACACATGCATTACTCTTAGCCGCTCTGGCATAGGGTGCCCGGATGCCCGCTCGCCTCCGCGCTAGCCCATCCAGCAAGCTGCCGTGGCTAACTAGAAAAGGGCCACAACGAGAGGAAAGAAACCATTTACAACACATGCGTCACTGTTAGCCGCTTCGGCCTAGGTTGCCCGGATGCCCGCTAGCCTCCGGCGCTGGCCCATCGAGCAAGCTGCCGTGGCTAACTAGAAAAATGTCACATCGAGCGGAAAGAAATCATTTGCAACACATGCGTTACAGTTAGCTGCTCTGGCCTAGGGTGCCCGGATGACCGCTCGCCTCCGGCGCTGGCACATCGTGCAAGGTGCCGTAGTTAATTAGAAAAATGCCACAACGAAATGAACGAAACCATTCACAACACATGCGTCACTGTTAGCCACTCTGGCTTAGGGTGCCCGGATGCCAGATCGCCTCCGGCGCTGGCCCATCGAGCAAGCTGCCGTGGATAACTAGAAAAATGCCACAACGAGGGGAAAGACACCATTTGGAACACATGCGTCACTGTTAGCCGCTCTGGCCTAGGGTCCCCGAATGCCCGATCACCTCCGGCGCTGGCCCATCGAGCAAGCTGCCGTGGCTAACTAGAAAAATGCCACAACGAGGGGAAAGAAACCATTTGCAACACATGCGTCACTGTTAGCCGCTCTGGCCTAGGGTCCCCGGATGCTCGATCGCCTCCGACGCTGGGCCATCGATCAGGCTGCCGTGGCTGACTAGAAAAATGCCACATCGAGGGGAAAGAAATCATTTAAAACACATGCGTCACTGTTAGCTGCTCTGGGCTAGGGTGCCCAGATGCCCGATCGCCTCCGGCGCTGGCCCATCGAGCAAGCTGCTGTGGCTAACAAGAAAAATGCCACAACGAGGGGAAAGAAACCATTTACAACACATGCTTCCCTTTTCTTCGCTCTGGCCTAGGGTGCCCGGATGCCCGCTCGCCTCTGGCGCTGGAACATTGAGCTAGCTGCCGTGGCTAACTAGAAAAATGCCACAACGAGGGGAAAGAAATCATTTACAAGACATGCGTCACTGTTAGCCGCTCTAGGCCTAATGTGCCCGGATGCCCGATCGCCTCCGGCGCTGGCCCATCGATCAAGCTGCCGTGGCGAACAAGAAAAGTGCCACAACGAGGGGAAAGCAACCATTTGCAACACATGCGTCACTGTTAGCTGCTCTGGCCTAGGATGCCCGGATGCCCGCTCGCCTCCGGCGCTGGCCCATCGAGCAAGCTGCTGTGGCTAACTAGAAAAATGCCACAACGAGGGGAAAGAAACCATTTACAACACATGCGTCACCGTTAGCCGCTCTGGCCTAGGGTGCCCGGATGCCCGCTCGCCTCCGGCGCTGGCACATCGAGCAAGCTGCAGTAGCTAACTAGAAAAATGCCACAACGAGGGGAAAGAAACCATTTACAACACATGCATCACTGTTAGCCGCTCTGGCCTAGGGTGCCCGGATGCCCGCTCGCCTCCGGCGCTGGCCCATCAAGCAAGCTGCCTTGGCTAACTAGAAAAATGCCACAATGAGGCGAAAGAAACCATTTACAACACATGCGTCACTGTTAGCTGCTCTGGGCTAGGGTGCCCAGATGCCCGATCGCCTCCGGCGCTGGCCCATCGAGCAAGCTGCTCTGGCTAACAAGAAAAATGCCACAACGAGGGGAAAGAAACCATTTACAACACATGCTTCCCTTTTCTTCGCTCTGGCCTAGGGTGTCCGGATGCTCGATCGCCTCCGACTCTGGGCCATCGAGCAATCTGCCGTGGCTGACTAGAAATATGCCACATCGAGGGGAAAGAAATCTTTTAAAACACATGCATCACTGTTAGCTGCTCTGGCCTAGGGTGCCCAGATGCACGATCGCCTCCGGCGCTGGCCCATCGAGCAATCTGCTGTGGCTAACTAGAAAAATGCTACAACGAGGGGAAAGAAACCATATTCAACACATGCGTCACTGTTAGCCGCTACGGCCTAGGGTGCCCGGATGCCCGATCGCCTCCGGCGCTGGCCCGTCGATCAAGCTGCCGTGGCGAACAGGAAAAGTGCCACAACGAGGGGAAAGAAACCATTTACCACACATGCGTCACTGTTAGCCACTCTGGCCTAGGGTGCCCGGATGCCCGCTCGCCGCCGGCGCTGGCCCATCGAGCAAGCTGCCGTGGCTAACTAGAAAAGTGCCACAACGAGGGGAAGCAACCATCTGCAACACATGCGTCACTGTTCGCCGCTCTGGCCTAGGGTGCCCGGATGCCCACTCGCCCCCAGCGCCGGCCCATCGAGCAAGCTGCCGTGGCTAAGAAGAAAACTGAACACAACGAGGGGAAAGAAACCATTTACAACACATGCGTCACTGTTAGCTGCTCTGGACTAGGGTGCCCGGATGCCCGCTCGCCTCCGGCGCTGGCCCATCGAGCAAGCTGCCGTGGCTAACAAGAAAAATGCCACAACGAGGGGAAAGAAACCACTTACAACTTATGCGTCACTGTAAGCCGCTCTGGCCTAGGCTACCCGGATGCTCGATCGCCTCCGACGCTGGGCCACCGAGCAAGCTGCCGTGGCTAACATGAAAATGTCACATCGACGGGAAAGAAATCATTTAAAACACATGCGTCACTATTAGCCGCTGTGGCCTAGGGTGCCCGGATGCCCGCTCGCCTCCGCCGCTGGCCCATCGAGCAAGCTGCCTTGGCGAACTAGAAAAATGCCACAACGAGGGGAAAGAAACCATTTACAACACATGCGTCACTGTTAGCCGCTCCGGCCTAGGGTGCCCGGATGTCCGCTCGCCTCCGGCGCTGGCCCATCGAGCAAGCTGTAGTGGCTAACTAGAAAAATGTCACATCGAGCGGAAAGAAATCATTTAAAACACATGCGTCACTGTTAGCCGCTGTGGCCTAGGGTGCCCGGATGCCCGCTCGTCTCCGGCGCTGGCCCGTCGAGCAAGCTGGCGTGGCGAAGTAGAAAAGTGCCTCAACGAGGGGAAAGAAACCAAGTACAACGCATGCGTCACTGTTAGCTGCTCTGGCCTAGAGTGCCCGGATGCCCGCTCGCCTCGGGCGCTGGCACATCGGGCAAGCTGTCGCGGCTAACTAGAAAAATGCCACAACGAGGGGAAAGAAACCATTTACAGCACATGCGTCACTGTTAGCCGATCTAGCCTAGGGTGCCCGGATGCCCGCTCGCCTCGGGCGCTGGCCCATCGAGCAAGCTGCCGTGGCTAACTAGAAAATGCCACATCGAGGGGAAAGAAATCATTTAAAACACATGCGTCACAGTTAGCCGCTATGGCCTAGGGTGCCCGGATGCCATATCGCCTCCGGCGGTGGCCCATCGAGGAAGCTGTCGTGGCGATCTATATAAATGCCACAACGAGGGGAAAGAAATTATTTACAACACATCCGTCACTGTTAGCCGCTCTAGGCCTAATGTGCCCGAATGCCCGATCGCCTCCGGCGCTGGCCCATCGATCAAGCTGCCGTGGCGAACAAGGAAAGTGCCACAACGAGGGGAAAGCATCCATTGGCAACACATGCGTCACTGTTAGCTGCTCTGGGCTAGGGTGCCCAGATGCCCGATCGCCTCCGGCGCTGGCCCATCGAGCAAGCTGCTGTGGCTAACAAGAAAAATGCCACAACGAGGGGAAAGAAACAATTTACAACACATGCTTCCCTTTTATTCGCTCTGGCCTAGGGTGCCCGGATGCCCGCTCGCCTCCGGCGCTGGCCCATCGAGCAAGCTGCCGTGGCTAACTAGAAAAATGCCACAACGAGGGGAAAGAAATCATTTACAAGACATGCGTCACTGTTAGCCGCTCTGGCCTAGTGTGCCCGGATGCCCGATCGCCTCCGGCGCTGGCCCATCGAGCAAGCTGCCGTGGCGAACAAGAAAAGTGCCACAACGAGGGGAAAGAAACCATTTACAACACATGCGTCCACTGTTAGCCGCTCTGGCCTAGGGTGCCCGGATGCCCGCTCGCCTCCGGCGCTGGCTCATCGAGCAAGCTGCCGTGGCTAACTAGAAAAATGCCACAACGAGGGGAAAGAAACCATTTACAACACATGCGTCACTGTTAGCCGCTCTGGCCTAGGGTGCCCGGATGCCCGCTCGCCTCCGGCGCTGGCCCATCGAGCAAGCTGCCGTGGCTAACTAGAAAAATGCCACAACGAGGGGAAAGAAACCATTTGCAACACATGCGTCACTGTTAGCCGCTCTGGCCTAGGGTGCCCGAATGCCCGATCGCCTCCGGCGCTGGCCCATCGAGCAAGCTGCCGTGGCTAACTAGAAAAATGCCGCAACGAGGGGAAAGAAACCATTTACAACACATGCGTCACTGTTAGCCGCTCTGGCCTAGGGTGCCCGGATGCCCGCTCGCCTCCGGCGCTGGCCCATCGTGCAAGCTGCCGTGGCTAACTAGAAAAATGCCACAACGAGGGGAAAGAAACCATTTACAACACATGCGTCACTGTTAGCCGCTCTGGCCTAGGGTGCCCGGATGCCCGATCGCCTCCGGCGCTGGCCCATCGAGCAAGCTGTCGTGGCTAACTAGAAAAATGCCACAACGAGGGGAAAGAAATCATTTACAACACATGCGTCACTGTTAGCCGCTCTAGGCCTAGGGTGCCCGGATGCCCGATCGCCTCCGGCGCTGGCCCATCGAGCAGCTGCCGTGGCTAACTAGAAAAATGCCACAAGCGAGGGGAAAGAAACCATTTACAACACATGCGTCACTGTTAGCTGCTCTGGCCTAGGGTGCCCGGATGCCCGCTCGCCTCCGGCGCTGGCCCATCGAGCAAGCTGCCGTGGCTAACTAGAAAAATGCCACAACGAGGGGAAAGAAACCATTTACAACACATGCGTCACCGTTAGCCGCTCTGGCCTAGGGTGCCCGGATGCCCGCTCGCCTCCGGCGCTGGCACATCGAGCAAGCTGCAGTAGCTAACTAGAAAAATGCCACAAGGAGGGGAAAGAAACCATTTACAACACATGCGTCACTGTTAGCCGCTCTGGCCTACGGTGCCAGGATGCCCGATCTACTCCGGCGCTGGCTCATCGAGCAAGCTGCCGTGGCTAACTAGAAAAATGCCAAAATGAGGCGAAAGAAACCATTTACAACACATGCATTACTCTTAGCCGCTCTGGCATAGGGTGCCCGGATGCCCGCTCGCCTCCGCGCTAGCCCATCCAGCAAGCTGCCGTGGCTAACTAGAAAAGGGCCACAACGAGAGGAAAGAAACCATTTGCAACACATGCGTCACTGTTAGCCGCTTCGGCCTAGGTTGCCCGGATGCCCGCTAGCCTCCGGCGCTGGCCCATCGAGCAAGCTGCCGTGGCTAACTAGAAAAATGTCACATCGAGCGGAAAGAAATCATTTGCAACACATGCGTTACAGTTAGCTGCTCTGGCCTAGGGTGCCCGGATGACCGCTCGCCTCCGGCGCTGGCACATCGTGCAAGGTGCCGTAGTTAATTAGAAAAATGCCACAACGAAATGAACGAAACCATTCACAACACATGCGTCACTGTTAGCCACTCTGGCTTAGGGTGCCCGGATGCCAGATCGCCTCCGGCGCTGGCCCATCGAGCAAGCTGCCGTGGATAACTAGAAAAATGCCACAACGAGGGGAAAGACACCATTTGGAACACATGCGTCACTGTTAGCCGCTCTGGCCTAGGGTCCCCGAATGCCCGATCACCTCCGGCGCTGGCCCATCGAGCAAGCTGCCGTGGCTAACTAGAAAAATGCCACAACGAGGGGAAAGAAACCATTTGCAACACATGCGTCACTGTTAGCCGCTCTGGCCTAGGGTCCCCGGATGCTCGATCGCCTCCGACGCTGGGCCATCGATCAGGCTGCCGTGGCTGACTAGAAAAATGCCACATCGAGGGGAAAGAAATCATTTAAAACACATGCGTCACTGTTAGCTGCTCTGGGCTAGGGTGCCCAGATGCCCGATCGCCTCCGGCGCTGGCCCATCGAGCAAGCTGCTGTGGCTAACAAGAAAAATGCCACAACGAGGGGAAAGAAACCATTTACAACACATGCTTCCCTTTTCTTCGCTCTGGCCTAGGGTGCCCGGATGCCCGCTCGCCTCTGGCGCTGGAACATTGAGCTAGCTGCCGTGGCTAACTAGAAAAATGCCACAACGAGGGGAAAGAAATCATTTACAAGACATGCGTCACTGTTAGCCGCTCTAGGCCTAATGTGCCCGGATGCCCGATCGCCTCCGGCGCTGGCCCATCGAGCAAGCTGCTGTGGCTAACTAGAAAAATGCCACAACGAGGGGAAAGAAACCATTTACAACACATGCGTCACCGTTAGCCGCTCTGGCCTAGGGTGCCCGGATGCCCGCTCGCCTCCGGCGCTGGCACATCGAGCAAGCTGCAGTAGCTAACTAGAAAAATGCCACAACGAGGGGAAAGAAACCATTTACAACACATGCATCACTGTTAGCCGCTCTGGCCTAGGGTGCCCGGATGCCCGCTCGCCTCCGGCGCTGGCCCATCAAGCAAGCTGCCTTGGCTAACTAGAAAAATGCCACAATGAGGCAAAAGAAACCATTTACAACACATGCGTCACTGTTAGCCGCTCTGGCCTAGGGTCCCCGGATGCTCGATCGCCTCCGACGCTGGGCCATCGATCAGGCTGCCGTGGCTGACTAGAAAAATGCCACATCGAGGGGAAAGAAATCATTTAAAACACATGCGTCACTGTTAGCTGCTCTGGGCTAGGGTGCCCAGATGCCCGATCGCCTCCGGCGCTGGCCCATCGAGCAAGCTGCTCTGGCTAACAAGAAAAATGCCACAACGAGGGGAAAGAAACCATTTACAACACATGCTTCCCTTTTCTTCGCTCTGGCCTAGGGTGTCCGGATGCTCGATCGCCTCCGACTCTGGGCCATCGAGCAATCTGCCGTGGCTGACTAGAAATATGCCACATCGAGGGGAAAGAAATCTTTTAAAACACATGCATCACTGTTAGCTGCTCTGGCCTAGGGTGCCCAGATGCACGATCGCCTCCGGCGCTGGCCCATCGAGCAATCTGCTGTGGCTAACTAGAAAAATGCTACAACGAGGGGAAAGAAACCATATTCAACACATGCGTCACTGTTAGCCGCTACGGCCTAGGGTGCCCGGATGCCCGATCGCCTCCGGCGCTGGCCCGTCGATCAAGCTGCCGTGGCGAACAGGAAAAGTGCCACAACGAGGGGAAAGAAACCATTTACCACACATGCGTCACTGTTAGCCACTCTGGCCTAGGGTGCCCGGATGCCCGCTCGCCGCCGGCGCTGGCCCATCGAGCAAGCTGCCGTGGCTAACTAGAAAAGTGCCACAACGAGGGGAAGCAACCATCTGCAACACATGCGTCACTGTTCGCCGCTCTGGCCTAGGGTGCCCGGATGCCCACTCGCCCCCAGCGCCGGCCCATCGAGCAAGCTGCCGTGGCTAAGAAGAAAACTGAACACAACGAGGGGAAAGAAACCATTTACAACACATGCGTCACTGTTAGCTGCTCTGGACTAGGGTGCCCGGATGCCCGCTCGCCTCCGGCGCTGGCCCATCGAGCAAGCTGCCGTGGCTAACAAGAAAAATGCCACAACGAGGGGAAAGAAACCACTTACAACTTATGCGTCACTGTAAGCCGCTCTGGCCTAGGCTACCCGGATGCTCGATCGCCTCCGACGCTGGGCCACCGAGCAAGCTGCCGTGGCTAACATGAAAATGTCACATCGACGGGAAAGAAATCATTTAAAACACATGCGTCACTATTAGCCGCTGTGGCCTAGGGTGCCCGGATGCCCGCTCGCCTCCGCCGCTGGCCCATCGAGCAAGCTGCCTTGGCGAACTAGAAAAATGCCACAACGAGGGGAAAGAAACCATTTACAACACATGCGTCACTGTTAGCCGCTCCGGCCTAGGGTGCCCGGATGTCCGCTCGCCTCCGGCGCTGGCCCATCGAGCAAGCTGTAGTGGCTAACTAGAAAAATGTCACATCGAGCGGAAAGAAATCATTTAAAACACATGCGTCACTGTTAGCCGCTGTGGCCTAGGGTGCCCGGATGCCCGCTCGTCTCCGGCGCTGGCCCGTCGAGCAAGCTGGCGTGGCGAACTAGAAAAGTGCCACAACGAGGGGAAAGAAACCAAGTACAACGCATGCGTCACTGTTAGCTGCTCTGGCCTAGAGTGCCCGGATGCCCGCTCGCCTCGGGCGCTGGCACATCGGGCAAGCTGTCGCGGCTAACTAGAAAAATGCCACAACGAGGGGAAAGAAACCATTTACAGCACATGCGTCACTGTTAGCCGATCTAGCCTAGGGTGCCCGGATGCCCGCTCGCCTCGGGCGCTGGCCCATCGAGCAAGCTGCCGTGGCTAACTAGAAAATGCCACATCGAGGGGAAAGAAATCATTTAAAACACATGCGTCACAGTTAGCCGCTATGGCCTAGGGTGCCCGGATGCCATATCGCCTCCGGCGGTGGCCCATCGAGGAAGCTGTCGTGGCGATCTATATAAATGCCACAACGAGGGGAAAGAAATTATTTACAACACATGCGTCACTGTTAGCCGCTCTAGGCCTAAGGTGCCCGAATGCCCGATCGCCTCCGGCGCTGGCCCATCGATCAAGCTGCCGTGGCGAACAAGGAAAGTGCCACAACGAGGGGAAAGCATCCATTGGCAACACATGCGTCACTGTTAGCTGCTCTGGGCTAGGGTGCCCAGATGCCCGATCGCCTCCGGCGCTGGCCCATCGAGCAAGCTGCTGTGGCTAACAAGAAAAATGCCACAACGAGGGGAAAGAAACAATTTACAACACATGCTTCCCTTTTATTCGCTCTGGCCTAGGGTGCCCGGATGCCCGCTCGCCTCTGGCGCTGGCACATCGAGCAAGCTGCCGTGGCTAACTAGAAAAATGCCACAACGAGGGGAAAGAAATCATTTACAAGACATGCGTCACTGTTAGCCGCTCTAGGCCTAGTGTGCCCGGATGCCCGATCGCCTCCGGCGCTGGCCCATCGAGCAAGCTGCCGTGGCGAACTAGAAAAATGCTACAACGAGGGGAAAGAAACCATTTGCAACACATGCGTCACTGTTAGCCGCTCTGGCCTAGGGTCCCCGAATGCCCGATCGCCTCCGGCAATAGCCCATCGAGTAAGCTGTCGTGGCTAACTAGAAAAATGCCGCAATGAGGGGAAAGAAACCATTTACAACACATGCGTAACTGTCAGCCGCTCTGGCCTAGGGTGCCCGGATGCCCGCCCGACTCCGGCGCTGGCCCATCGTGCAAGCTGCCGTGGCTAACTAGAAAAGTGCCACACGAGGGGAAAGAAACCATTTGCAACACATGCGTCACTGTTAGCCGCTCTGGCCTAGGGTGCCCGAATGACCGATCGCCTCCGGCGCTGGCCCATCGAGCAAGCTGTCGCGGCTAACTAGAAAAATGCCACAACGAGGGGAAAGAAACCATTTACAACACATGCGTCACAGTTAGCCGCTCCGGCCTAGGGTGCCCGGATGACCGCTCACCTCCAGCGCTGGCATATCGAGCTAGATGACGCGGCTAACTAGAAAAATGCCACAAGGAGGGGAAAGAAACCATTTACAACACATGCGTCACTGTTAGCCGCTCTGGCCTAGGGTGCCAGGATGCCCGATCTACTCCGGCGCTGGCTCATCGAGCAAGCTGCCGTGGCTAACTAGAAAAATGCCAAAATGAGGCGAAAGAAACCATTTACAACACATGCATTACTCTTAGCCGCTCTGGCATAGGGTGCCCGGATGCCCGCTCGCCTCCGCGCTAGCCCATCCAGCAAGCTGCCGTGGCTAACTAGAAAATGCCACATCGAGGGGAAAGAAACCATTTACAACACATGCGTCACTGTTAGCCGCTCTGGCCTAGGGTGCCCGGATGCCCGATCGCCTCCGGCGCTGGCCCATCGA
>JARKHS020028696.1:0-53996 GCA_030143305.2 Amblyomma americanum
AACTGAATACTCCAACGAGAGTCTTTTTCCTTTGTGCGGCAGTGACGCGTTATTCCTTCATTCGGCCTCGCGGCATGGTGGGTCTCCTGTGTCACCCGCTTCGCCATCTGCATATGCCGCGTGCACCATGACCTTGCAACGGGTCAGTGTTTCTGCCTGCTCCCGTGCCAGCCGTTCGACAACACTGGCGATGAACCAGGGGTCACTCTGTTGCTCCCAGTCGCGGTACGCCTCCCAGCGCGACCAGCGGTAGGGTCGAGGATAAGCTCTGTTAATGGACACCTTTAGCATACCATAAATTGAATTATCGTTACCTTCACCAGTTAGCTTTTAGCTACCTTATATAACGAGCTCCTCATTTTTCCTTCCCTTGTCTGCTTAATTTCTTAACGGGGGTCTCGGTTCTGGCTGCCTTTATGCCACAAAATGCCTAACAGGGTCCTCACATAGCTTCCACCCTCGCCGTTCGATGACGTTCCACGTCACACCATCGGTAACACAGGACGTACTACCTCCGCCACTTATGGACGGAGTGGTGTTGATGAACACTTTCAAGCTCAGGTCACACGTAAACTTAAATACCCCGAAGAAGAAAATCTGACAGCCATCGCCGCCGCTCAGTAGGTAGAGCACCGGACGGGTAAGTGGGAGGTCATGAGTTCGGTTTCCACCAGCGGCAAATGATTTTTTCTACCGATTTCCTAGCCAGTTACCTTTAAGCGATAAAATATTCACTAATAATCGCCATTTATTGTCACCATATATTTAAAAAAGTTGGAGGACGCTTAAGCCTCGCTTTTAAAAGTGGAATGCGATAGCGTTATCGCACCCCGTTCCCACAGCCCGCTCATTCGCTCGGCGTGGTCTTGAGTCGCACAATGGCATAGTTTTCATAATACAGCACTTCTAAGTTCACAGCACAACTAAGTTCACAGCACAACTTCATCTATAGAGCAAGCGGAACGAACCAAAGAACTCTGCGGCTCGTTGGGAGAAACGATCTACGCGATGGGGATGGGGACAGACAGCCTGGCCGCGGCGCGCCATTAAGGCGGACACGGTCAGGGGGCTGACGTCCCGATGGGATCGTCCTCTATTTCGCTTGGGAGCACCACGCCGACGCATGACTCCTCACCAGCAGCACGGCAGACACCGCAGGGGACGCTTTCCCAACAGGCGCGAAACGGCGCAGTGATAACGTCAGAGGCGTCCTGCATCGGACGCAGCACCTAGGAATCCCGCTGTGAGCGGAAAGAGGAGCTGTGTCGCCTAAAGACGAGGAATTGAGTGACACACGCTGGAAGTTGGAAGGAGAGAGAGCGAGAAATCTTATTTAACACAAGGGTATTGGGGCATCCTCGTACCGGTCCCCAGGGCCCAAACGCGCTTAAACAAGACGAAGAGGAGAAACGAGCGAGCGGCACGCCATCTGTCGGAGCGCCATACATTACGAGCAGGAGGTCTGTGTGCTCGCCATTTTTGGGAACACACACACACACACACAGACGCACACGCACACGCACACGCACACGCACACGCACACACACACACACACACACGAGTGAGAGAGAGAGACAGAGAAAATTTGGTCGCCCCGTGAGAAAATCATGTAAGAACACTAGAAACCCCACCAATTCCTAATTTATTTCATATTATCCAGGGCAAATACATAGCAATACAAGCACATTTAGTACACACAGTAAAGACTAAAACCCTAAGGCCCCAGCAGTTAATCTACACAAATTAAAAAAAAGCTTTGAACTTCAAAGGGCGCTGAGCGAAACTTGTCATCGAAGAGGAGTCTTCACTGATGCTTGAACCAATCGCATGATGCAAAAATTGCGCGCGGCGCGAAAATCGAACGAGTGAAGACCGCAGGCAAGAAGTGACGTGGCGAGGCACCCCCAGAAACCCAGGACGCGAACGCAGGGAGGCTCCAGGATCCAGGAAACCGAAAGCGCATCGCGACTAAGCGCCGATGATTGAACGACACATGACACCCGACAAATGACTGGACGTCTTCTGGGAAGCCTCCTTGACGGAAGCAGCATGCGAAAATGACTTTACTGCTGTCTAATTCGTACAGAGCATGGCGATACAGAAAAATGCAAAACATTGCGTCTAACAGCTCCCTAGCAGAGTTACAAAATAAACGGTGGTATCGGAACAAAATGAGCACAAAGCGTGTCAGAGTAAAATTACAGCCCAAAGACAGGGAAGCTTAACCAGAGACCAGCGTTCAGTGGGGCCCGATGCAATCGTAGCATGTGCACAGCGCCCGGCGTTGCAGGCAAAGCTGAACCCCGAAGCACCACAGAGGCTATGATCACCGTGTGGAAAACGTGACGCAGAAAAAAAGATGGAGGTGGTTTGGGTGGTCAGGGACGGGATACGTACCATGAGACGGCGTCGACTGCTGATAACCTGACAGGCCGGCGATAGCAGGAACGCCAGACGCGTCCATGACCGCCATGGCGGTGGACGCGCCGTCCCCGGATAACGCGGCGGCAGGAGAGGCGGCGACCACAGGTGGTATCGTCTGGTCATCGTATGGTAATAAACTAGATGGCGACGGCTTGATGTCTACTGCAAATGACAAGTTACGAGGCGGTGTCAGCAACAGGGCTGAGAAACTTGAGCAAAACTTTGTTTACCTTAACTCGTGGCAGAGATGTCTTAAGGCAATGAACGTTGAGCAGGAACAAGTGCAGAGTTGTCGGATGTGGACCCTGTGTGATGAGACTGCTGTGACTTGTCCCCTAGTGCTTGTGATGATGAGTCGGCGTCCGGGAACTCTGGAACCTGACAACAGAAAAAGGCGCATCGTAAGAACTAAGAACATGTTTCGTAATCGTTGCGCGAAATACGGAGTCCAACGCACAGACTCTTAAACGGGGAGCACAGCAGCAAGAGGCCACCTACGTTCTCAGTCCTTGCAGGTTCTTCCATAACGTCCAAAGGCCCCACATCGAAGTCTGCATCGTCGCCCTCCCCCACGTCGTCACCAATCGAGTCCTGAGTATGCTGAGAGATGCTGGCCTGAACACTTGAACCGTGTCGAGCGCCTGAAGGCACGGCAGTAGACGACGACGACGCCACATTAGAAGCCGGACTCAAAGGAGACGCGGCCGGAGGGTTGGTCTTGTGAGCACTAGACATACTACCGTCGTCAAAAATTTCAGCACTATCAGGCCCCTTGATACGCGTCGCCAGCGGAGCGTCTTCAGAGTCGCTCTTGTTGGAGTCGCTAGGTGAGCGCCGCCGAGGCCGGCGGCTCCTCTTCCGTTTACTGAGAGGCGGAGATTCGGCACGCGGCGTACCCACTGGTCTAGCGTTCGCAGTACGGTCCACACTGGTCACGAGACCACCATTGTTGTTCTCGTTGGTGTCCTTCGCGAGACCCTTGACCTTCAGAGTCTCGGCAGTCTTGAAGAGCGCCATGAGATCGTCCTGCGACACGTCTACCTCATCGCGGTACATGAACTCGACTATCGCCTTCAAGTCCATGTAGCGCATGTCATTCAGTATCACTATAGGGTGCTTGCAGGGATTCCCGGCAAAAAGTGCTTGAAAAAAGGGGCTGCAGGCGGAGAGGACCATCTTGTGCGCCTTCAGCGATAGAACTTCGCACGCCAGCGTAACGTCCATCAGCGTTTCGTTAAACCACAGCTGCTCGAACGCGGCCAGCATGTTCGACTGGTGGGTCTTCCACTTCAGGCAGAACTGTTGCGATCCCATCTTGTTCCAGAGTGGTTGCCACTGCTGCAAAGCCAAAAAAATTGGTACATGCACCCGTATAAAAGCCATGCTGCACTAAAATCTGCGACGCGGAGCAAGCTTTAAAACTTTCTGAAAGCACAAAATCCTCAAATTAATGTCAAAATTGCAAAGGAAGCCGACCCTAACGCCAGTGTCGGTGTCAAAATTTATAAACCGAATCGTAAAAAGTGGGCCTAATACTTTTGTCGCAAGTCCGTGCCTCCTGGGGATAATTCAAAATAGCGAACGCCAGGTTGCCAAGACGCCACGCCTGTCTTCCGCCATTGAGCTGGCCTCCCCGCTTCCCTCATGCAAATGTGTATTCGAACGGCCATACTGGCTTCCGCAGATTATATTTCCACCGGGCAAGTTGGCGTCAAAATTTTACACAGCCGCAAAACTCGAGCCTAAAGACCTGAAACAATGAACCCCACCACTCTAGATATTGCCCAAAATCTCGTAACTGGCCTATCAAACGCGAACTCCGCAAGCCAGATGCAGCGAAGGGCACGGAACTGATTAAAAAGATGGAATGTTGCAAATTAACAATTCTAGCGTGACTAGGCCAAATTTATTTGAATATTCGAAAATGCCGCTCAGGAAAGCTGAAAACTCGGCATTTACCTCACGGAACACTTGCGGCGAGGAGCGTCAGTCAACGGCCGGCACGAACGCAGTTCTCATGAAAGTGTCGTAGAACTGAGAAATTACCTCACTGACACGAGAATGGTATTCTACTACGCAGAATTCGGTGAATATAATTAGGAGCGCTAGCTTCAAAAAACCAAAGCGTAAAACTATCAACGACTTCCCGCGGAACAAAGTGCCCGATTGAAAAAAAAATCCCGCAAAAATGCCAAAAAAACCATCTAAATTGACAAAAGTTGACAAAATCAATAATGATAATTATACTAAGGCAACATTTGTGAAAATTGGTTATGAACGCTGACCCAATAGGAATCGAAATTTAAGTCTAATATACATATACAACGAAGCACTCGACAGAAAAAAATGCCACAAAAACCCATCTCAAATGGACAAATAGTTGACTAAAGGAAGAGTGATAATTGCACTAAGAAAAATTCGTTAAAATTAGCTATGAACGCTTTCCAAAAGGAATCGAACATTTAAGCCTGACATACCTGTACAAGAATAGGCGTTCGCGTTGCAGCGGCCCACAGCAGATGCGGCCTCACGGCACGGCGTCTTCGAGTCTACTGACGACGCAACGGCTGTCGGCGGCGGGAAGCAAGCAAACGCCAGTGAGTGGCGCCAGTAAGCGCCTCAGCCAATCAGCGTCCTCGACGTGCTGCCCTCTAATGACGGGAATCTTAAGACTAACAAATTGGAGGGCGCTTATTAATAACATAATTGGTTTTGGGGGAAAGGAAATGGCGCAGTATCTGTCTCATATATCGTTGGACACCAGATCTGCGCCATAGGGGAAGGGATAAAGGAGGGAGTTCAAGAAGAAAGGAAGAAAGAGGGGCCATAGTGGAGGGCTCCGGAATAATTGCGACCACCTGCAGATCTTTAACGTGCATTGACATCGCACAGCACACGGGCGCATTCGCGTTTTGCCTCCATAAAAACGCAGCCGCCGCGGTGGGGTTCGAACCTGGGAGCTTCGGATCAGTAGCCGAGCGCCTAACCACTTAAGCTTCGTTTCTAAGAGAGACGCAACAGCGTGTGTCAGCGTTTCCGAGGGGTACACGGAACGCCATCGACCGTTCGGCGCGACGCGTGACCCGTTGGACGCCTGTCTCATATATCTCGGCGGGCACCGAAACAGGACGTTAGGGGAAGGAAAACGAAATCAACAATTGCTTTTAAGGAAAGTAAATGACGCTTGTCTCACATTTTTCGCTGGACACCCGGATCGCGCCGTAAGGGAAAGAAAAATCGATCAATCAATCAATGATCAATCAATCGACCGATTAATCCTGAATCAATCAATCCATCAATCAATCAATCCTTAAGGCTGTCGCGTTAACATCCCTTCGCTTGCGGCGCGGTTCAGGGGTCCACCGAGATGCGCCTTTTTTCGCCCACTGCCAAAGACGCCGACGCCGACGACAACAGCTTTTCTGCGACACGAGCTCCTTAACGCTGTCGCGTTGAAATTTGGAGGACGCATAAGCTTCGTCTTTAAGAGAGACGTGACAGCGTGTTGCAGCGCTGCCGAAGAAGCCACGGAAGGCCAACGCCCATTCGGCACGACGCGTGGCCTTTTGAACAATTTAAGGAAAACACGCATGGCTCGCATATCTCGGTGGACACCCGAACCGGGCCGTAAGGGAAGTAAATTGAAATGAAAATTGGTTTTATGCAAAGGAAATGACGCCCTGTCCCAAAATTCTCGCTGGACAGACTTACCGCGCCGCAAGGAAAGGAAAATTCCTTCCCTAACGGAGCTTTCAGGTGTCCAGCGAGATGTGCCATTTTTAGCTCACGGCCAAAGACGCCCACACCGGCGTTTCTGCGACACGAGCTCCTTAACGCTGTCGCGTTAATACGTCAGTCCCTTTAACGGGTACAGACATCGATGTTCCATCAGAGCTGCACTTATCTCCCCGCATCCAGCGTCTTAGTACCAAGCGTCCATTGCCAGCAAGCCTTCGTTCATGTCAACGGTGCTTCGTCGGGAGACAGGATACGCAATTCCCTCATACGCAACCTCAGTGAGGAAGCGGTAAACCAGCTGACAGACTACCTCAACCAACTCTGGGCCGAGGGCTCGATTCCGGCCGAATGGAAACACGCGGAGGTAGTGATGATCCCCAAACCGGGCAGAAAGCTGCAGATCGAAAACCTACGACCGATCTCTCTCACCTCGTGCCTGGGAAAGCTGTACGAAAGAATAATTGCCAAAAGAATCCGGCTATGGATGGAGCGAGAACAACTCTATCCACACAGCATGTTTGGATTCAGGTCAAAGCTGTCTACGCAAGACGTTCTCCTACAACTCAAGGAGGACGTTCTCGCCAACATCCCGAAGGCTGGAGAGAATGTTGTCATGGCCCTAGACATCAAGGGGGCCTTTGACAACGTCAGCCACCACGGCAATAATGGAGGGCCTCCAGAACATAAATTGCGGAGAAAGAACTCACAACTACGTGAGGGCCTTTCTCGCAGGCAGAACTGCCACCGTGGGGGTGGGAGACGTGAGAAGCCAACCCTTTAACACCCCCCACAAAGGAACCCCACAGGGGTCGGTGATTTCGCCCGTGCTCTTCAACCTAGCCATGATCGGCCTGGCCAAAAGATTGCGGGAAATCGAAGGCACACAACATGCCATGTATGCGGACGACATCACGGTGTGGACCAACCGTGGATCGCTAGGAGAAAAACAAGAGAGACTACAGAGAGCCGCGACCTGCATAGAAGAATACGTGAAGGCAAGGGGTCTAGCGTGCTCGACAGACAAGTCAGAGCTACTCAGAGTAGCGAGGAAACCCACGGAGGCGAGCCTAGAGATCAAGCTCGAAGGCCAAAACATACAAGAAAGAAGCACCATAAGGATTCTGGGCATGTGGCTGCAGAGCAGCGGCAAATGCAGCCACACGATCAGCCTGCTACAGAAATCGACCGAACAAGTCGGCAGAATGATAAAGAGAGTCTCCAGCAGAAGACACGGCATGAAAGAAGACGACACCCTCAAACTAGTCAGGAGCCTGGTAGTCAGTAGGGTGACGTACTCCCTCCCCTACCACCCGGCGATCAAGAGGGAAAAAGAACAGATCGAGGCATTAATAAGGAAAGCCTACAAGACCGCACTAAACCTACCGAGAAACACCCCGAACGACAAGCTACTACAGCTGGGAGTCCACAACACCTTCGAGGAGTTGGCGGCGGTCCAGCTGAACGCACAGCTAGAAAGACTAGAACTTACAGAAACAGGCAGGCAACTCCTGAGAAGACTTGGCCACAGAGTGGAAACCACAGCAGATCCGGACGAGAACATTCCGGACGAAATCCGGCAAACCCTCAGAATCTGCCCACTGCCGCGCAACATGGACCCCAACCTACACGCGGCCAGAAGACAAGCAAGAGCAGAATACGTGGAGAGACACCTAGCCACGCAGGAAAACACGGTGTACACGGACGCAGGACTATATCCGACGGATAGACGCAACAACATCACGAGAGTGGCGGTGGCGGTCGTAGACCACACGGGCGACACGATCAGCTGCGCATCCGCGAGAGGACGTACGGTGGCAGAAGGGGAGGAGATCGCTGTGGCGCTTTCAGCGGTCGAAGGCTACCGCAGAAACAAGCCACAGATTATCATAACGGACTCCAAAACGGCCTGCAGACGATATCAGCAAGGAAGGATCTGCAGGGAGGCCCTACGCATCCTCCTCGGCGCGAGAGCCTCGGGATTCAAAGCGAAGCAAAAGGTCTTCTGGGTACCGGCACACACCGGAGTCGAGGGCAACTCGAGGGCTGACAGCCAGGTTCGCGAGATCACGCACCGAGCCTTGCTGACGGAGGACCTCGAGAACCCCTCTATGGTGGACCCGACGTACGCAGACATCCTAAATCACTACAGAGGCTGCAGGTTCAAGTATCCCCCGCCCCACAAACTCCTCATACAACAAGAAGCGGTCAGCTGGAGGAGGCTGCAGACTGGCACCTTCTTTAACTTACACGTCCTAAGCAAAATGTACCCCACCCAGTACAGCGACAGCTGCCCCTGGTGCGGGTACGTCCCGACACTTTACCACGTCACATGGGAGTGTAAACACAACTACACCTTCCACAAACAGACTAACCCGAGTGCGGAGCAATGGGAGGGCCTGCTCACCAGCAGCGAGCTCACCGCCCAAAGGGCATTGGTGCAGCACGCGTGCGAGGTGGCCAGGACCAGTGGAGCCCTGGAATGAGGGACCACCCTTGCTAAGGAGCCCCCGACGGCGGCGGCGGCTGCGGCAAGCGCCAAGACGCAGCTGCAAGGAGACTCTCCGGAACTGACCAAAAGAATTCAATAAAGTTTTTCATTCATTCATTATCAGAGATGGCACATGGTGACAGTCCCATTTGCTCTTGGTTAGTGAATAGCAGTATACTGGCCAATATCAACGAGCAGTGCCAGAAAGACATCAAGGCTGACAATGCAAAACATGCACACTATTTTGAAAAAAAAACGTTCGAGCAAGTCTTGACATACTGCAAGAGAAACAGTCACTCTAGACGCAACGTTTACACAGCTAGTGCAATTCACGAGGATTTGTAGCCCTCCATTTCCCGTTGTCCAGACATGATGGCATGCTGGTGCCCTGCTTCATCTGGACGGCGGCAAAGTCATTGATACAGTTCATGTCGCGTGACCCATGAAAGGTAACAGTGGCCTGATTACGTCGCATACCTTAAGAGCCATCCCAAAGGTCATGCCCATGGTATTCATCAGGTAGTCATCATTAAGCAGACGTAAGGCTTTCCTGTTGGTTGCCTGGGCACTGAATTTTTCGACACATTCTGTGCAGCTTGCAATTGCCGCGATGCAGACAATGGCACTCGCAGCCGTGCAGCCATGGCGGTTCTCGGCAGCCAGCAACGCTAGATGCTTCAGCATGTTTTGCACTTGCTCCTGATTGAGTTTTTTTAAACGATGTTTATTGCCTCAGGGCATTAAAACTATGAAGTGAGAGATGAGTAAGATGCTTAAATAAAGGAAAAAAGGTGGGTTGATTTGATGAAATGAAGAAGTGAACGATGATATGGACGCTGTATCCAGGCAATAGAGAAATCCGGATTGTCCGGTGAGAATACCACTGCCGCCAGGTGCCGAAATCTCGTCGGCTTCAGCGCCGGGCAGTCCCACAATAGGTGGTAGACATGCGCCTCACAGTCTCTGTTCTTGCAGACTGGACACCCGGGGCGGGGATATAAATCATTGAAATGCGGCCACTTGCGTGTCACAGCTGGCGTTAGGGCAACCCCGACCCGTATCCTCCGAAGCGCAACCTCCTCTGCACGGGTAAGACCACGTATGAGGGTTACGGCACTCGGACGGATTAGAGCACGTGTGCGGCGCCGGAGGTGTTCCTTTCTTGTTAAAAGGAGGGTGGTGTCATCCAGAGTGAGGACTCAACGCAAAGACGAGGTTGGGGTCGAAAGGCGGGACGCAGAATCTGCGCGACTTTCTGCGCTCAGTAGGTCATGCGGGACACACTCAATACGGATTTTCTGCGGGATGCGTGCCGCTAGACGATGGATGTCTTGGAAGAATTCTGGGGTGCGACTGACTCGTCGTAGTAGGTGTGTGACGTGAAGGGTGTCGGCGCAAATGACAATGCGGGTCGTGGGTAGTATAGGAACGGCGCCCACAGAGCAAAGCGCCTCTTGAACCGCAAGCATCTCCGCACAGAAGGAGGTTCTGAGAGGCAAAACCTTGACTTTTTGTTCAGAGCAGGCTTGCAAGGACAGTAAACTGCCGTTGTTGTTTCGCAGGCCTGGATGCTTGCATCAACGTACATAACGATGGAGCGATGCGGCAGATTGGCGTCTTGCTCTGTAATTCGGTCTCGAAACGACGATGCCGCACGTGTACATGATGGCCGACGTAGGTCAGTTGGCTTGTTGTCGCGTAGCTACACAAAACGCCAGGGAGGAAGAAGTGGCGTGGGCTAATGTAGAATGGAGTGCGATGAAGCATATGCTTGAGTGCATACGTTGTGTGTGTAAGGCTTGACTTTAAGCGGCGTGCATCGCGTCATTGCTGCACCAGCTCATCTAGTGTATTCAACTGCCCTTAAACCCGTTGGACTAGAATCACAACATCCGGAAAGGCTGCGCTGCATAGCTTCAATACAGAAGAAAGCGATGAGAATGGGTAACACGACACAACACATAAAACACATATAACAGGTAATGGATGGAAGCTGGAGTCTCCTTGACCGAATTAATACTTCCTTTCCCACCCAAAACCAAGCTCTTAGCAAATTATGTGCTATGTCTCATGAGCATGATTTGCCCTTAGATCAAGAAAACGTGCTTCGAAGGCAAAATTTACGTGTAGAAAGAGCAAGACGATCTTTGAGGCAAAGTTATCATTCAATGGCGTCGGCAGAGCAGAATTCTTGCGCGGTAGAGCTACGGCCACTTCTTTCAGCTGTGGAAGAACGAAAAAATAATATCGTAACATTTTTTTGCACCGATGTTTGCGTGAGGGGCTTCCTCTGGGACAACCGCTTGTCGTCGTCGACTTCGGTTTAGTATATCGCAACTGGAAACCCTGCGTTCTCATGCAGTACTGCTGAGTGAAGGAGCGTACACTCACAAGTGTTTGCTTTTGTGGACGTGTGGTCCAGCTAAGTTCACACCCGCTGAGGATCCAGTCTGCTTTCGTTTTCCTTTCTTTACGTACCCAGTCTGCAGTCAGGGGTTCCTGGTGACGTTTGGCATGACGGAATGCAGCAATAGCTGAGGATTCAAAGAAAAACGGAATGAAAGTTTTCAAAATAACACCGCAGTAGTAATCTTTGATACAAGTCTTTGTGCCATGTAATGAACGTCATTTGACCTAAACGTGATCGAGTGGTGACATTTTTTAGATGGCAGGCCTTGTCGCGAAATACTGGAAAAATAAGCTTCCTTGTCCGTGATTAGGCACTGTAAGCAAGACTTTTTCCACAGCTTTTCAATTTTATTCACTCCTTCATCTGACACCTAAATACGCATTCGATGTGGCGAACTTATTAGGCAGGCATTCTTGTGATACCGAGGCGAATATGCGCGTGCACAAATATCCGTGTTCTAGTCCCGACAAGATACCACTTCTGCAAATACACCCTCATCCTGCCTTACTCCGGAACAGCGACCGAGAGGCATCCCTCCCTTGCAGTAAAGGTGTTATTCATTCATTCTTTTCCAGTGGCATGCAAAAACAGACACATAGGCAGAGTTAGAACACATAACAATTCATTAAAACACACCGCATCCAAACAGCGTGACCACTGTATGTGGTCTCTTGACGCTTTCTCCTCGGCATTCCTTGGCGCCGAGAGAAACGTGATGTTCTAACTTTAGGCGCAGGGTGTCTGATGTTCAGGTCGTGGTGAGGGAACTCTCTCATTTGCGGTCTGCGCGCTTCGAGCCTGTGAAGGAAGGACAACAGCAGTCAAGTGTACGCTGCAGAGCCCACTTCGGACATGGCGAAAGCCGGCTCTAGG
Source organism: Amblyomma americanum (assembly GCA_030143305.2). NCBI lineage: Eukaryota > Metazoa > Arthropoda > Arachnida > Ixodida > Ixodidae > Amblyomma > Amblyomma americanum. The sequence continues at coordinate 11,934 of JARKHS020028696.1, forward strand.
CAAAGCAGTGCTGAGTTGTTCATCAATGCCAGTTGCAAACAGTGTCCATATACCGAAACTGGCGCTGGTGCTGGCATCAACCTCGGAGGTTAGCAGACGTGAATTCCACCTGCCGCATTCAGAGGAACTGCTCAGCGCTACTCAATTGCCGACTTCAGGACAGACACAGAAGTGGCAGACCAGCCTCAGTATTGGATCTTCCAGCTCATAGGCGGCGCCACAATCTGTTAACCTCTAGGCAAAAGCCAGTGTTCATGGCCGGATCTTGGTTCGGAGCTTTTTAACTCGAAGGGTTAAGTAACTCTTTGCGGAGGTGTTCCTGCGGACGCATCACGCGTCCAAAACTGAAGAGAGTGAAGGAAAGAATTATAAATCGCATTTCATCTCAGCTTATCGAGCATGGCATCAGTATGCTGCGCAGTTTTTTTTCACACAGTGCTCATGATACAGAACAGCGGTGCCTTCCATGACCAACACTGACAGGAGTCGCGGTGCCTGTTTTCGGAAATTTACGAGTTCGGCTTCGGGAGAAAGATCACTAGCGGTGGCAATGGAGTATTTTCGCAGTTACTCCAGACACCAAGATCTCGTCACCGTCATCGGCGTTGACAACAATTCGCCTTCAGTAAAGTAGTACTCTGACTTAAACTTAAAGATAGCTGGAAACGGTTGCTTCCTTGTATGGGGACAAACCACAGCATCTAACATCCAGAAGCTTCTAGTACTGCAAAAAAGAATACTTCGCGTAATTGCTAATGTACCGTATGATGCTCCGACACGTCCTATCTACCAGCAATACAGAATGATACCCGTAACAAGAATGTTCGATTATAGGTTTTCATTGTTCTATAAAAAAATAATAGCCGAAGACGACGCATTTTTTTCCGGCATTGTGACACTTACACCACATCGGACACCGTATGTGACACGACAGCGTATGATCTATTCATTACCACGATGCAGAACAAACTATGGCTTTTCCACACTAAAATACATTCTTCCGAAATACTTGAACACGCCATTTTACGACACGTTACACAGCATGTCTGTCTCGGCTATTCGAAATGTGTTTTCAAGCTAGGTGCCACAGTATGTGTACCCATGTATAGAACTCTATTGCATTGAACTGTACATTTTGTGTAAAACCTTTATTCTGTTGTGCGGAAATACTACTTGCCCATGCTAATAAAAAAAAGTTTCCTTTCATGCATGTATTTGAAAAAAAAAGTTTCTTTTTATGCACGTATTCAAAAAAAAAAATATTTCCTTTTGAGCATGTATTTTACACGCCTTGTCTTTCCATGTACCTTTGCGTTGTTACAAGTGTATGTAACCATCACAGTCGCTACCAAACTGCCTCTTTGTAGGGGTGGCGAGGCTTGTCAAGCGGTCATAATGACTGCTTTTTTCTTGCCACCCTCAGTTTTGTAAAAGAAGCTGAAATAAAGTGATTGATTGATTGATTGAAATAAGCTGCAGGGTACAAATTAAAACACTCATTTATTAATGAAATTCGCGCAGAAACCTTAGTCGTTTTTTGCATCATCTGAAGCATCAATAGAATAATTATCTTGAAATCAATTGCTTTAGGAAGAAGAGGGGAAAGGCGCTGTATACCTGGTGCGTATTGTTAACTGCACCGTGGGGAACTTGAGGATAGTGACCTTTTGTGTGGACGAGAAGAGGGGAAGCGCATTCTATTCGCTGTTTTCTCGCTACCACTTGTGGCCTAGCACCAGAGGCAACTTTAATAACATCTTTCTGAACTACCCAAACAAACCAAAGCCCCCGTGGCAAGGGTCAGAACATCAAGAGCGGTTGGAGGCTGCTCTGTGCAGCTCGCTGCCGGAGATACAGCTTCTGACAAAGGTATGGGCCCGAGGGGTCGCCGAAGCACACCAGTGCCCGGCCATCTAGAGCGGCCCGTGGGCTCATCGTTGTCCTGCTTCCTCTTTCCCCCCACCCCTCACTTGGTTCCTTCGTAGACAAATAAAGTTGATTCCTACCAATCTGCCTCGTCCAGCATTCACGGACATGTAATGCACAGTGAACGAACCAAGACAGGGGCCACTGTCCAGTATGCTGTGACAACGCAAGATCGTGACAGATGTGTGCGAGGACACGTTTCAGATGAGCATTGTCGTGTATATGTGGTTTACGAGGCATAGCGCACTGCAGTACTAGCTTACAGGCCGCTAATAGAAAAGACGTTTCACGGTAATGTGAACCACATTGCAGAATCGCCTCCTTCCGTCTTGGGTGTCTGATGGCACCGCGGACCACAAGTACTTGCGACGAAAACCGGGAAAGAAACAGAAAACTGCACCAAAACGTGCTGTGGGTAGCTCATGAAGATTGCGCCATTGGTTCATTAGAGTAAATTGCAAATAAAAGACGACACCTACCTTTAAAGGTAGTTAGAAGTCTGTCCAGGGAGGGGCTTGAGGACAACCATGTATGGGAGGATCATTCCTCGTTCATCTGCGAAATACCAAGTGTATCCCAGTGTTTACCGCTAAATACATTTATACCAAGCATATTATAAGTTTTTGCCTTTAAACCCCGACATAAGTATTCGCCATAAACACAATTAACGAGCAAATACGTTCACATTATTATAGGACGCAATCCTCCTGATATTCGAAATGAAAAGAAAAGGAGAAAATGGTGAGAAGCGAGATTGTATGAAAATGAAAGGCTGGAGCCTGTCGTGTGCAATGCGCTTAATGTTGTTTCTTTCTTTTCTGATTTCCACTGAAGAGCTAACGAGCACCGAACATAACGCCATTAGCTCTGCCTACTGCCTCACCACAAAAATTAACGTCATCTGTGAATAATGGCACTGACGATGGGAAAACATACCGCTTGCGACAAATGTGTGCCCAAAAAATATAAAATTTTTCCCTGCAAATGTTACTACGCTTGAAAATATTTCGTAAAACGAACTGATTATATAAAGTGGCTAAGAAATCCGATGCAATTACCATAAAAAATCAAAACGGCACAGTCGCTGATGAATGTAAACGCAATGCCATCAGTCACTGGCTTCGAATCGCCGAAGGCAAGAGAGCGCTACGGCATCTTTCCTGCAAAATGTGACATTTGCTCCACCAGGAGTTGCTTGATTTTCCTATGCTAAACAGGAGTTCATAGAGACATGTCGCAGAGAGTTACAACGTATGCCGGGTTTTAAGTGCATAGCGCTGGGGCAAGCCTCAGAAGAGGTTAGAGCATATAATATTCAAAGGTATGCACTCAGTATAAGTAAAAATCAAAATATTTCTTGGATTAGCGTTTTGTGTCCTTCTAGAGCCTCGCCCTCAAGAGAACACATTTCAAACCAAAGAAAGTCGCACGTTTTTATGGAATATAGTCGACAATAAATGTCATTCTAGCGAATGTCGGGCAGTAGCAAGGAAGTGACATGGTATTCAGAATGAGCGGAATATTTACGCGTTAGAGGCTGTATACCAGCAATGAGTATTTGCCTTGTGCTTCGAGTAGTGAGAGAATGAAAGAAAGAATAACGATGTGCGTTGCTATTATAATGCACAAGCGTCAAAACTTTTCCTTTATAAAACTTCACGGAAGCTGCTCAGTAATTTTCACATAAAACACAGATGGAGGAGATTGAAAGGAAGTGCGGTGATAGTGCTCGTACCCTCTCCGAACTTAGTGCATCCTTTCAGGTAAAAGTAATTGATGCAGGCTTTGTTCAAGACTTCACTATACTTGTCCCGCACGCAGTAAAACCTGGAAAGATTGTTACAAAAAACGTCAAATCAGTTAACGTGGACGTCAATGCCACAGTGTTGAACAAAAAATGAAAAACATACTTTCGGATGTCATCCAAGCCCGCATCATTATTGAAGCTGTCTGCAGTGATTTCAGGTGTCCTTAAGAACAAAAAAAATAGAAAAATAGATAAACCGGTTCAGGTATCATTTTATGGAGCAAAGTGTCAGATATTACGCGTGCCCTCCCTTGCCCTGTCCTACCCTACCCTACCCTATTACCTTACCCTACTCTACCAGTTTACCTTACCTTACCCTACCTAACACACACGCATGAACCACTTCAAACGAGCTTTTAATGACAATGGCAACCAGAAAATTGTACCTGGAGCTTCTAAGACTGCCAATTTTCACTTATCTCCTCGCCGCTATGCACAGAAGCATTCCGTATTCAAGAAGCAGTTTTGCTTTTCAAAATATTTTTTCTTCATGATTCGGTATTACGGGCGACGCTTTATGGACACACTTGCTCGGGACCTGAAGTGTCTATATTACCTAGTGTCACAAAATTCGGCGCACTTTCGAAAAATACCGGCGCTCCACCTAAGCAATCGCGCCCGCGCACGGTAAAATAAAACAAAACAGCAGGGAAACAACCCCGGAGAGTGCGTAGCTTTGCGCGTACTGCTGCAACTCAACTCGCCGGCGCGGCGCCGAGGGAGGCATGGCCGCGCGCGGTGTCGATTTTTCTAGAATGTCCGAGAAGTTTCTGCTCGTTGTCGACTGAAAGGGGGTAACCTTGTCGGGGCTAAAGTGATACTCTCTCCCCTTCGCTCTTGCGCCGATGACTCCGCGTGGCGCGAATGACCTAGATTTTTCTAGAAGGTGATTTCCGCGCTCGACCAATGGGGTCGCACGCCCGGCGCGAGGAGGAGGAGCTTCAACCGAGGAGGAGCTTCAACAGACGCGGACCGCGCCTATAAATGAGGGGCTTCAACCGCCGTCGGTTAGCCCGAGCCGCCGTGTAAGCTTCTGAGAAGGGCGCCCGCAAGACTCCCGGGAGAACACCACTCACCCAGACCGGACCAGCGAGGCAACGCGCGCGACCGGCGGGACGGCCCCGTCGAGCTCCTCAGGTCGTAGGACTGTCGCAGTGCCCCGTGAACAAATCGTGTTTTGGTTGGTTGTCTCTCTATGTGTTAGTGCACTTTAGGTGCAAAGGTTCTGCTAAATTGTAATCTCTCTCGATTGTCACTTTGCATGAGTTGCTTTGTATCTGTAAATCACTTTGTATCTGCCCGTACGAGTGATAGTGAAATCATTTGTATCGTCTCTTCGCTGCATAAACTTTGTTTTATTTGTGAACCTTTGGCTCCGACAAATTCTCTGGCTTGCGACCGGAGAAAGCTGGGCACCAAACGACAAACCCTCTTGTCACTGGTAGCTGGTCTCCGGCTGAGCTTCCGACGCTGAGTCGAGGGCATCTCCTTTGTGACCGAGACCGCTACCCCACAAGCTCTAAGGGTGTCTGGGAGCGCACGCAAAAGTTCGCGAAGTGGTGACACCTAAGCATGACTGTATACCTATAAAAGAAGTCAAAAGTAAGCGAAACCCAGGGAAGAGTTAGGGACTGGTTTTTTAACTTGTGGCGATCAATTGGAAGTGTGTGATGTTGCTGGTTTTTATTCGGTATTAATTGTTTAGGATGCAGAGGAAGAATAAAGCTGGAATGAAAAACACACATATACAAACTTTCTGTTTCAGATAACGCTTTGAAAATTCTTTGATATACGGAGTTTGAAACCAAGAAAATCTTGGCAAAAATGAACTCTTAGAGGCGATGGAGAAGCTCATCATCCGCTTGTGCAGTTCCGTGAACTTTTAATCCATTACTGTGACAGCCATCGTCTCTACCCAGCCGGGCTGAGTAATGCGGAGAAGCGAACTCTGCGGCGCCTGCAGACAGGAACTTCTCTCTACTGCCGTAGTGAAGCAATTTGACCCCAACATAGATGGGCGCTGTCCACACTGTGGAGAAATCTGCGATATCTTTCACATGGTGTGGGCATGTACTCATAATCCTCACCCGTTTTCCTACCCCTACCAGAGAGGCATGGTAGCCTGCCCTCCTCAACTGCTTCAGACTGGTGTCCCAAAGGGCTCTCGTAAAGCGGGCTTGAGACGGAACCCCTTCGTGTGGTGTTTCGGACTTAGGATACCGACCATGTAGCCGGGTATTCTGGCTCCAAAACTCTCTTTTTGAGCATTCAAAAAGTATTTCACTATCACCACCTCGCGCTGCAGTGCTTTATATTTTTCCTGGGTTTCAAGAACTGATACAGTACGATTTATCAATTTCCTTAAGTATTAACCAGAATATTTTGTTAATTAAAAAGGCAGTTCTGAATTTCCAAAATTTTTAATTATGATGACATTTCATGATGCTGATGTCCATCATTGCTGGCAGTGTTTCAGAGATTTTAAAATTTTTTGAACAACTTTTCGAAACAATTCGAACAAATTTTCGAAAGTTCGCTGGAGCACTAGATGGGTCTATATAAACGGGGAATTTGCTTCATTCCTTGAACCTTTATAAAAAAACATCCTGATGGCCACGTATATGCAGCCCTCATTGAGTATATGTTGGGATTGATGCACATCACATAACTAGATGGCGTTCTCGGCTATGCAAATAAAAACTAAATTTTGTTAATTATCTTTCTTATAACTCATGTTATGCTGCATGTCGCAATCTGAATCATGAAGAATGTTTTCATTGGAGGCTCACCCCATTGATTACGCTTGTCAGTGTTCTACAAATCTTCAGATATTAATCTATTGATTTCCTACTTTCCAGCACATCATTCCGAAATTAGGCGCCAAGCGTGCTCGGGAACTGGGCGCACGCTTACCACCCGGCGAGTACTATTTTAGTCCATTTTGTGGCACTATATTTTTTCTTCAGCGCAAACAGCGCCTAGCAGAACATAAAAAGAAAGCTGTTGCGTCAAACACACTCGGGTAATGCAGTAGGCGCCATTTGTTTTATCGCATCGACCTGTTTAGAAAAACAAGAGTGGCGGATAACGCTAAAGTGCTGCACCGTAAAACGCATAAAGGTTGCTGAATCACGTCGAAGTTTTGTTCCACCATCCTAGTACGTTGCCCAAGGTAGCAGTGTAAATGGACAACAGAATGGCGCTTTTCAGTCTCATGGATCAGGCAACTGTGATATCGACAGTTCTTTGAGTTTGTAATTCGCGCGCAGATTTCTTTTTGTGCCGTCTTTTACCGCGAATTCATTGCCCTAATTTTGATTCGCCCGCAGATTCCCATAATACCAAGCTTAACTGCCAGTTCGTTATCAAAATGATGGGGTTGATTTGCATCTGACGAGAGGGCGCTTGCAACTACTTATGAATTCATCAGCGCATGTGGTTTTGACGGAGCGCTCTCAAGCCTACTCGCGTAGCAACAAAAAATTCATGCTTAGTGCAGACTGCTTCTAGGCAGTGTAACATAAATTTTCTAGCACGATATAAACGTGAAAAGGCCAAAATCTGAATGGCGAAGTCCGTCGCCCACTCACGGTCCAGAATGCGCCATTATGTCGTCCAGAGTGCGCTTCCAATGCCGGATGAGGTAGTCGTCATGAAGCACCGTCAGCAGGGCATCTCCGCGGCCTGTGCTCACGCGGAAGATCTCCTCGCCATCCCCCTCTCGGAGTTTCACGCATTTATCCACGCCACTGCATCGTTGACGAAGCAACCATAACTACGTCACTTGAACGTTACATACTAGTTACGTGTGACAAGTACATTATGTCACAAGACTACAGTCGAAAGAACGTCTAGAGTTCAAAAGGCGGTCGCTAAGGAACAAGCTAATGCATGGTAAAATTGCAATAAAATCAGCTCAGAAATGCATAGTGAATGACGGCATTGAGATTTTTCGCTTTACTACTGCGTGTTGAATGGGAATAGGGCATATATTTTTAGAGTGGCGCTCATATGTTACGCCCCTCTCAGCCAGAGAATTTCAATGCTTCACCCAGAATAAACAGCCGACCCTCTGTTTTCATTTCGCCTGTTAAACCTCTGCCCTGATATAGTGCGCTGGGTACAGGTTTGCACAGTCGCGATTTTCATGAATTGGGCGCCCCATTGTGGCAGCGCTGCGGCGTATTTCATAGAGGATCGCTGCGTGCAGATCCGTGGCGTTAGCTTGTTCTGTGAGGTGTTCGCTGGCGTAATTATGCGTTTTTGCTAGCGTTTCCCGGCGGGATTTAGTTTTATTACTTCTATTTCACGGTTGTTTGCACTGTAATGAAATAGAAGAACCACTAAGTGTCACCGCATGAGTTAGTTACGTTTTAGGAAGATTTTTGTACGATTTTCACCGACAGAAGACAGCGTGCCCAACTTCAACACAATGTTCAGAGTTCTGCCCCAATGGCAATTGACAGTAATTCCAGTCTTATGGCAACATATCAATTTCCATCACTTCTTTCATCAGTTCATTTGATAGAAATATTGACGTAAGAGAGCATTAGCCACTTAATCTACCTCAGCTATTTTCTCCATGAAACCCCCGAATCTAGGTGTTCATTATTATGCACCCATAAACCTGCTCATGCAGAGCAACCATGCTATAAGTGCGCTTTCTCTGTTGTTTTTTTTCTTGTACACGTTGGCGCTTGTGTCTTTCTATTGATATCATGCTAATGTGTTCTGTCTCGAGTCTTCTTTGTTATATTTTTCTTTTTCCACTGCGAAATTAAGCCTGCGAGTGCATTGGAATTGTGTATACCAAAGTGATAGAGGCGCCGTCGCATGCCACTCCTATTTGTACAGGGGGTTAAGAACCGCGTTAATCTGTAACCGCGTTTATTCTCCCCCTCCATCACAATGCAATGGTGAAAAAGATAAATCATATATTGCATATATTTTTTATATATTTTATAATCATGTTCATTATCGGGGTCGCATTGAGCGGCGTCTTCGCTTTCGTCAACGCCGCCAGACTCTACGAGCTAGCCTGAACCAGAAATAAGAAGCGGCACTTGCTGAACCGAGAAGCATTTAACAACTATAAAATGAAGTAATTGGAATAATCGACTCAGGACCCGATCTGTGACCTGGTTCCCGTTTTCTGCAGATTGCTACTCTGCGCTACCAACCATGCGAGTGACGCCTGCACCTTGTTCGCTAACGGTACGATTAGAGAAGAATCTACCTGGCACTTGGAGACTCTGCGACTGAATGGGCCTCATGAAGACCTCCATGCGCTTTCGTCCAGCCACAGGCACCGTGGTGGCTCGGTAGCTAACATACACTAAACAGGAGGTCGTGGGTTTGATTTCGACTGCTGAAGCAGCAACACAGTCTGTGCGAGATTTAAAAACATGTCTAGTTCTGTTATCTCCACGCGTGTAAAAAAAACCCAAGGTGTTTTAGTTTAACCCGGGGTGTACTTCCACAACAGCGTCATGACATCCTGTATGGGCAATAAGCAAGTATAAATTTTTGTACAGTCGTCCACACAGCTCTCTAGAGCGCTCGAACGCCGCCAACTAAGAGTTCACTTGTGTCAGTTACCAGTGGCCTAGTTCTCCAAAACTGACTTTATTTTACAGGCACATCGCTATGGATCGCGTGTAATCTTCATGTCTTTTGAACAATGTACCGGGGCCTGCCCTGCAATGGCAGCTCTTAAAGCTGGACGTTGTTTCGAGTGGTCTAGACAAGTGTGTGGGCGATTTCAACGTCTTAGAGATATGGGGGAGAGCGATAGTGGGTGATGCCCCTTAGGTTCTATAGCGCAAAACAACCAGGGGACAAGAAGCAAATGTTTTGTTCCCTTGTTGTTTTTGGATATGGCACCTAATTTGTGTTGGAATTCTCTATAATCGCGCTGTTCTCGTGAGGAACCAAGACCATTTTTAAAAGAGCGATTTTGCCGGACAAGAAGGTTTTAAGTAATTACGAAGCGTTGTTTGCTAAGAAACATAGCTGGGAACACATGGCTTACGGGCGCATCTCAAATACCAGTAGTTTTGTCCATGACTGTTTCAGAAGTGGGAGCGCTTATGACATGAAACATGTCATGAAACAGATGCTAAATTATGGGGCTTAACGCCTCGAAGCGGCACATGTTCCACACTGTAGAGCTCAGAATTATTTTCGACCACGTGGAATTGTACAATAGGCCGACAGTGCAAGGTGATATAGTGCTCCGTTCGCAGTGGTGGTGGGAAGTGGTTAGCATGACACAACTCCTATTCTGTTTTAAATATTTTATATTTCTTCATTGTCCCACGACCTTGTAGTCACTATAGGCTGAGATGTTGGGATCGCAAAATGTTTTGATTCGAATAGAACCGCACGCAGACAATGCTATAATAACAGCCTTGCAATTGTTGCACGCATTGCTTACACTTCTTACGAACAATCTGTGTCTACAATGAGCGGTTGCCCCTAGTAGACAGTGCGGGGAAAAAGGCGGCCTCGTTTTTCTTGTTTTTCGCGTTTACATGCATCAGTAGAAACCTACTCATATTTAAAGTCACACGCGTACAAGAATTTTCATGACTGCGGACCTTTACAAGTTACAGTAATCGCGACACTGATTGGCCAACTTGTAAGCAAGCTTGTTTTTTCCGGAAGCCGAGCGATGATATATGTGTGCTGCTGCTATTCTCCAGTTATAAATACCAACAATTGTGCGTCAATTTTTACGTATCACTTGCTGCACAAGAGACGTCATATTCATCATTGTCAACGGGTTTAAATGGTCCCTAAAGCATGTGTTTACGGTCCGCAGCCTTCGCGCTGGGCTGTTTCAAAACATAGGCAGGGATTTCTCTCTTGATGGATTTTTCATTCTTACTGCGAGCAACTTAAGAATTTGGCTTATACGAGGTTACCACCATCGGCAGAAGATGCCGAGATAGTCATTGGGGTGAGAATAAAGCGCGTGAAGCGTGATCCTACCTAGTCTTCTTACAGAAGCTCTTCTGCAAAACGCCACAATATTGGTATGATGTGATAATCGCGTTTCTTCTTTCCAACCTTTTCACCGCTTCAGGCTTTCCGTTTCAAATTACTTAAACTATGTATATTTCTTTTTGAAGTACACTCTGGGGTAAAACGATAGTCTTTATTCGTTGCCACATAACCTGATGAATTCGTGTGATTTACAGCGAACATTACTACTATTGTGCGAGCCCCCTGCTATCAAACAGAGCTAGAATATAACCCTAATGGCGACGTAGGCATACCCAATAAATAAATAAATACAGTGCCCTGCCTGTGGTCAGTGCATGTATGGTGATGTGTAGCGTACGTCAGCCCATAGCTCATGCGTTCTACGGGCGCCTTGGTTGTTAGACCGGACAAAGTGCTACGAAGAGTTGTGAAGATATGGTGTATTTTCTGCTCTTGCAGGAATAATTGCCTTTTCGTGCACTGTGCCGGGTAAGAAATGAATTCCGAAGGCAGCCTGGTGAGATTGCTCCGATGTCTACGAACGCATTATTTCCTTATCTGTGGCTTCCAACGCATCGCTACTCGAAATGTTGTTCAAATGACCTGAGCAAAAACACCGAGCTCCCGTGAAAAGTCAGCGAAATCATAACCTCGTTCAGAAAAGAGAGCCGAGACAGATAATCGTCAAGGCAGACAAATACAGTAAACGGCAGACGGAATCACTGTGCTCGTCCTCAGAGTCGACAAGAATCGTCAGTCCCTGCGGAGCGAAAACGTCCTGGGACGGTCCTTGTGTGTGGGGCACCATAGGGTAGCACTTAACACACGGCCACGTGGACAGCGATTCGGCGCGTCGTGTCAATCGATGTCGAAGGAACACAGGGGAGAGCTCCATAGAATTTTCGTTTTTAGCAAAAGTCTATTCATGCCTCCTCCTGGCTACACCAATGTTTCTCCGGCAACAAAAAAAAATGATTCAATGAATGAGAAATCTTATTCAAATTGTTTTTAATGCCACTGCCCTATTGTAAAATTTATAGGGGTTTAATGGGTGACAAAATAGAATTATGGCAGATTCGGCTTGACTCTGTAAGATTAAGGTGCTTAAGGTTCCAAAGCGACTCAGGCTATGAGCGACGCCGTAGTCTAGGGTTCCGAGTAGTTTCGACCGCCTGGGGTTCTTTTACAAGCACTGAAATTACAAAGCACAGTGCCGTCACGGGTTCGACCCCGGCCACGGCGGTCGCATTTTCATGGAGACGCAATGCTAGAGGACCGTGTACTGTACGATGTCAGTGCACGTTAAAGAATCCCATGAGGTCGAAATTGTCCAGAGCCCTTTACTATGGAGTCCCTAATAGCCTGAGTAACTTTTGAACGTTAATCCTGTAAAGCGAGACCAAATGTGTTACAATTGTATTTGGTGACCCTTTCAAACCTATTCACAATTTTTTCAGTTGGGTTCGATACAAACTCGGTACGTCAGGACTGAGAAAGACTTCGTGATCGCAGTTTGGAAGTGAATTGTAGTGTAGGCTAGACTCACGGATACGTGCCAAAACGTTTTCTGCACCCACTGCATGTTCGTAGCGCAAACGGCTGGTAGTCGAGAGACATTTTTGTTAATAACCACTTCAGACTCGTGATAGCTCCATTTTGGCGAAAGCGGCTTTTAGGCGAAGAAGTGGTAAAAGTTTGATAGAGACAAACACGGTGTTGTCCTCAGTGTGCCTTTAAGAACATAGCAGCACCGAGCATCATATAAGTGCACTTACAGTTCTTGCAATAGATCGCAGAACATAGCCGCCTTTTTCTGCCCGCAGAGTTGGAGCAGTTCATCGAACGTCCAGCCACCAAAGGTCTCTGCAGTGGTCCCGACCTCGGGCTTCTCAACTGCTGTCAAGCAGCGCTGTGCGCGAAGGCGGCCAGATAACCTTTCTCTATCAGCATCGGCGACAGCGTGTGGCTCGGCTGGCATGGCGCTCATCCGCTCATGAATGTTAGTCTTGATGGCCATCAGCCCTGCGGTTCCCGAGAGTGTGTACGTAAAAAATTCCGAATACAGTACTTTAGGAATGTTCCTAGCGTTTTTTGCCCTAGAAAAATATAATTAAGCCGCTAGCCCGTATATTCCTGTACCCTATTGAACCGACGTCTCCTTTCCTTCACTGAATGCCACGTAGTTCGCCTCGAAATAGCCCCAGTTCAGAAGCCTCGTTTTATTTAGCAGTCATAATATAGTACCACTCCTAAGAAACAGAGGCTTTCATCATCGACCTAGCTGGTGGTATGCCTAGCAAAAGCTACGCTGTAAAACGCTGCCTCGCGAAGAAAGAGAGCGAAAATTTCTTTTCCCATTTCCTGTGGTATGCAGCTTGTGTATTAAGGGGTGCTGTTGTGCCTCGGCCGCACTTATGGAGCAGGCATGAAGGCTAACAAATGGTAATACGATCGAAAGGTTAGTAAGCAGGCCGCATTCACAAAAAAACGACTGATCGCGCAGGCAGGGAAATCGAGGAGGCTTTGAATGGACTCACAGCTGCCTGCTGTTACGGATGGTTGGCTTTCGTCAGTGACGTCAAACGAGTTCCAGGACAGGTCTGTTATTAGGGCCTTCTCTTCGTCGTCATTGTCGTACTGGCGTCTGGCGACCTCCACGCTCTCTTGACTCGCACTGCTTCCGTGGCCTGGCCGTCCGTGGAACCCGTTGCCGACCGCCTCTGTCGAAGGCGGTCCCTTGCTGTCCTTTCCTTCATCGCAGCTTGCCAACCATTCTCCCGCTGGTGCGGAGTGTGGTCGTTGTTGCTCCTGGCTTCCACTGGCGCCATGGTTTCCGGAGCTGCCAGTACGAGCCGGCTCCTTTTTGTTTCTTCTGGGGCGATACCTGTCAAGCTTGTGCAAGGAACAACGCTGTGCCTTCCGAGAGTCTTCAAGCTCTCGCTTCTCCGTCGGCACGAGGGGTGCTGCGCAAAAGAGAAAACGGTTAGGCCTGCGTGTATTGCCGTTTAAGCGGAAGGACTGCTTTTGATTGGAGGCAGAAAATATTTACTACAAGCGTAACTTCGGTTGTACTCAAACTGCCAGGTACTGAGTATGCACACTTTCTAACACAGATCAGAATTTAAGGAGCTTATTTCTGGTTTCAATACGTCATCGATGATAGGAAAAGGAGGCTCATATCTCGAAATATCTACCAGATTCTTCCATGATTTACACAGGGAAAAGAATTACATTCGTACATGACTATAGACAATACGTGAGAAAAAATAAGTTGCAACGAGAAGGTGTATTTAGGAAAAAAGAAAGCATGAAATTGACATGTGCACAGCAGCTCCAAAAAAGCAAAGATACAACACTAAATAACGGTGCTGCCGTTATGACATTTTGAAATCTGCTGTATTTTTCATATTGATACCAAGTTGATATTGATGGCTAAACCTTTTCAGAAATTATTAGTCACATCATGACACCTTTGTAGCCGTAATGTAATACTTATCGTAAAGTACGGACATAAAGACTCGCACTTACGATTTGCAGCCGCGTAATAAAACAGCCACTAATTCGCAGTCACTGGAAGTGCTAGCTTGAACCATTCAAGGCTGTCATATTAAGACACCAATAGACCAATGCCACCATACCAGTTTGGTTAAGGACAAAAATCATGATATGCATAGATGGAACTTGGCTGATGAGGAAAATGGTCCATAGTTGAGAATTCATAATGCCTACATTATCATTTTTTCCATCGAAAGAAGAAAATTTGAATTATTGGTGTTGAAGCCAGCGTGCAGGTTATGCAGATATGAGACCGCCTGCAAATTTTCTAAGTGTTCTTCCGGGCAGGGCGTACCATCCTCCATGACTGCATCACTTGATTCATCATTGGCCGTGGGTCCTGCCACGCAAATCACAATGCCTCTTTTTCGAGGAAAGAAACTAATGATTTCTTTGCGCATGCTCGCTCGACACCTAAGTCGGCCACTTAGGAACGGAATCAACGTAGCGAAAGAAAGAAGTGGAGGATGAAAGAAAAAAGGGCGCTGTAGTGGAGGGCTCTGCATAAGTTTCGAACACCTGAGGTTCTTTTCGCGCGCTGACACAACAGAGCACACAAGCGCCTTTTGCGTTTCGTCTCCACCTGAACGCCGCCACCGCCCGTGCCATCTGATCCCTCTACTTTCCGTCCAGCAACCGAACGTAACCAATAGGGCACCGGGTCGCCTTTAAGCGACACCATGTGCCGGGAATAAGGAGACGGGAGGTTATAGAAAAATGAAAGGTGTGGCAACTGGCAGTGTGGCAACTCGATGCTGGAATTTTTTCTCCTTGTCTGAGCCACACGGTAACAATGCATGGAGGAAGAGTATGAAAGCAGAAAAGTGGTGCAGCGCACGCAGATATATTTCGGTATTGTACCGTGCCTGTCTTTTCCAGAAGAAGGGCAAGTGGACCTAGCTGTCTCTGGAGGCGAGGAAAACCCTGAAGGCAGTCGCAAACGTATCCTGCGCGGATGGAGAATGAAGAGGATGTACTTTACACCTTTGCTTAACAAACGTTTTTCCGGTGCATGTATTAATTTTGAGTGGAAATAGGGGTTGGTCTCGTCTCTTTCTTTCGTGGTCCTTGTTGAACTACCGCGCTGTTTCGTGTCAGGAGGTTATTTACGTCACCAACCAGTATTATTTTATTTCACCAAAGGCCTCACGGCAGTTTTATCAATCAAGAAGAGAACCTGTGGCAGAAATCTTCATTCTCTTAAAGGGATGCTGAACTAGTGCAAAGCAGGGACCTTGTGAGGCCCGCAGCAGAGGCTCAAAGCAACTCACGGCCCTGGCTCGCGCTTCAATCGCAGCCCCGGACCGGTCTCGCTAAACTAACTTTTTGATCCCAGCCCTACCCAACAGGGCTGGTGGCCGGCCCGGACCTCTTCCCGTCCTGGACCAGCTTCATGCAGCAACGAAATAAATAAATTGCTCATTGCGTCGATGCCCAAACAACACAAGTAAAAGCGGGCTGCCAAAGGCGCTCAGATCAGAGCTACGCATCCAGAAAGTATTATATCAGGGAGAAAATTAGACAACATGAGGTGAGTTCGCCCATTCCTTTTCTTGAGCAATAATCTGGTCAGTCCGCAGCTGTGAGGGCCGGGGCCGATGAGGTGATTCTGCTGAGACACGATGAAGAGAACTTCCCCGTCTCATAAGGTTGGTGACACTTATCCGACTAGCTTGTGACAGTCCTGCGACGCCTTCTACCTCCCAGGCATAGGTTGCTGCTGGGTTGGGTCTCATGATTCACAAGCGGGTAAGGCTACCTGCCCATACACGAGGAAAAACACTGTTCTGCGACTGTTATGCAACTCGGCGGCGAAGGCTCGCAACATGTGACCCTCTCTCCGAAAACGTCGCTGGCCCAGGAAGTTCTCTGAGCATTGAAGGCGTTCCCTCAAAAAATTGTGCCTAACATTAGTTTGTAGATTTATTTACTCGTCGGTTTAAGCTTACGAATAGGTTAAAAACACTACTTATGGAATGTCTAGGCGTGCAAGGCGATACAAACACACCGATGGGTTTCTACACGCATCGCTGGGTTAAATATGTAACAGGGCAAAAGATGTGCTAGTAGGTATCGAGTAAACGTCAAAGGTTAGTTAGGCCTCACCTAGGCCAGGTGCAGCCAGCTGGATTAGGCAACGAAACATTAGGGAGCAAGAATGCAGGCGAACGTAAGGAAGAACGTAATCTAATATAAATTGCTGAGCGCAGAAGAGGCAAAGAGGTTGCCCTTCATGAGTGTAAATGCAAGCAGTTCGGTAATAAGGCCGCCGTGAATACGAAAATGTAATGTATAAAATAGCTTTAGATGAAACCGTTCAGACTTTGCTTCATGGCAAGGCCAGTGAGAAACACTATTTTGCTCTAATTGCTTAATTTTCTACCATTTAATATTATTTTCTAACAGTCCAGAGACCGCCGGACGGCTGCTTTATTTTGCGTTTCAGATGAGGGGAGAGCGATGTTTTGATGCTGCTCTTCCACAGCTGGAAAGTGGAATTAAACTTCCGCCTATTTATCATTCAACGCGGCCAAGCGGGCGCTTCCGGTGTTACATGGTCATTGCACTCATAATCATTCTGCATAAATTCTTTTTAGAAGTGATGAAGTTAAATCTTCCCTCCCTAGCTCTGATTGAGCGAAGTACTCAGCTGAGATTTTAGTGCCAGCATTCTTTCATTTTTCGCAACGTTTCCAGCTCCAAACCAAAATAAAAATAAGCAATCAAAAGCTACCTCCGTAGCATTCCTGGCGTGAGGACAACGCAACTATGACAGAAACCAAACAAAGAAATATCGATAAATGATAACGACTTTATTTTCTTAGCTCGCATCATGGGTATTGTTTGCCGTGAGAAGACTGCAAGTGTACACAATCCGACAACAGTGAATCAAAAGCACGACAAAGTCCCGTCCATGTGCGTGTCTTAGCCATCTGGGCCCGCCACTTCCAAGCCTGGAACCTGCCCAGGCCCGGCGAAAGAGTGCATTTACAGTCCTACCCACGGGAGGGGCCGGGACCGATAGCCCGTGCCATGCACCATCCTGAACTGACACTCTGGGTGCGGAAGGTAATAATTTTTCGCAATTGATATCCGTTCGACATGGGCGTTTGCTCATCCTACTCTTATAGAACAATGACACTACTGCGGGAATAAAATCATATTATCTCATTGCATTTATCTGAGTTACGGTTTTATTCTGCTTCTCTAGAGCTTACGGCATGCATTATCAATTACTGTCCTTGAGATTTCTGCAGGACCTTTCGTATCACTGCAATCAATTACGGCTTTATATGAAGGCCTGTTGGTATAATTTACCTTGGTTATTTACAAACAAAACAAAGTGGCAATTAACGGAGAAGAAAGAGAGAAATTGGCACAAAGAGCATCACGTTAATGCCGATGCTTCGCTTGGCATCAAATTCTTTCCGCTCCGCACTCCGCAACAAATAATTAACAGGGAATAAAGAGAGAACTTGGCACAAAGAGCACCACGTTAATGCCGATGCTTCGCTTGGCATCAAATTCTTTCCGCTCTGCACTCCGCAACAAAATGGAGAACCAAATTTAGCCCATTTATAGGCCAATATGAATAGCGATGCCAGCAAGCATTTCCATCTGCCGCATAACGCATGAGCACAACTTACGGCCGATCGCTGCGTCCTCTTCGGTGCGACTTCTGTCCCACCGGACATCGTCCCGGAACGGCGTAAGGAACGTGCAGCACGCCATGGGGGAGGCAGGACGGCTGGACTCCTTAGTGCGGCGCCACCTGGGGAAAGGTCACTCGCAGCATGGAGAGTTGCGCACTTAAAACGGGCCTCTGCGCCATTCTTTGTGCATGTAGTAAGCTAGCGTAGTATGGTACGCTCACTTCTTTGTCATAAATTGCCGCTTCTTATTTCAGGAAATGGCTGCACGTGTGCGTTCTCTGAGATTAACGGTGGCGACAGCGTTGTAGGACGTCGCAATAGAAAACTCGTAAGTTTATCTGGTAATTAGGCATTGCAAATTCGCGCTAGCTTTGATGCAATGAAGAAATGGCGATAAACCTATTGTGCTACTCCCTCCCGATATGAGAGCGCTCACACGCCGGCCTCATCAGCCGCGTTCAAATGAATGCTACAGATTGCGTCTTAAGATGACTTTCTGAGCGAAAGAGGGGATTTTAAAAGGAAAGGTGTCACGCGTGATTCATCCTCTACTCTCTTTTTTGACGTTTTTGCACTGTCCCTCAAAACGTGGACTGAAGTCGACTTCGGTCGCATTCGTGCAAAGGCGGCTACAGGTGATAGGCCTGCATGGAAGGTTCTTATTTAAAAGGCGGGTTCAAACAAATCTTTCACTATGAAAAACACGGCCTCATCTGCGCCAAGGTGCTCTGCACAAAGCAGCATATAAATGATGATGATTATGGATTTTTATGGCGCAAGGGCATCTATGGCAAAAGAGCGCCATAGCACAAGGTATTATCAACTTGTCAAGATTGGGTCAAAGATCTGTTTCCCTCGTATTTAAACCTAAATAAGCTGAGCACCAGACCAGAGGAAAGCTTCTACCGTTGTATCACCGGTGGGTACCCGACGGCATTTTGGATCAAACCCCGCTCCTTCCGCATGCGGGGTCGATGCTCAACCACTCGGCCACCGCTGCGGTAGCATATAATTATTGATGTTGGTAAATAACTAAATCATCATTGGCAATGGCTTGAATAATTGAAAATACGGTGTTGACTGGAGTTCTTTTTGGGAGAGAAGAGAGATGAGTGGCGAACTCAATGGGTGGAACCACCTGCAGGATGATGAATCAACAATCCAAATTGCTTATCCACATGAGCCGCGTGCTCTTTGCGTCGGCTGCCTTTTGGACAGACGGATGGCATCGCTTGTAAACTTTGCTGCCCAGCATACTACGACGCTAAAGAAAGCTAAAATGCGCAGCAATTTCTCTACAATTTCAGCGAATCCAGGCAAACACTCAAGTTAACTTACATCTCAAGCGACCTACACGGTAACATGCTAACTTGTGCGCGCTATTTGGGTACAGAGAGACCAAGAGTTTCTGCTTAATATGATTTTTATTCATCTTCATTTTCCCTGTGGAGAGTTTCCAGATGCGTCTGGCGTTTACGGCAGAGTAGATGCTTTATACAGCAAATTGGATCAAACACTCGAGCGCTGAGGCTACTTCACTGGAGTACCTTCTGCTTAAAATAACTCCAACGTAACTTTTGTCGCACTTCCAAGTTCCAGAGCACTTTGTTCAGTACGAACAGCGGCTTCCTTAAGCCGTCGCAATTACGGTGAGCGACAAACAGCAGAGAAAACGGTAGCTTTATGCTTGCGCCAACAATATGAACGAGCATTGTTCTCGGGAATTGAAAAAAAAAACAACTTGTGACCGCGTTGAAAGCGTTTATTTTACAAGCACTATAAATTTTTATTGTTTTCGTCGTGATTTGTTTTTTCCCGTTTATGAATGAAGTCGAATTGCTAAATTTTAGCTTGAGTCATTGAACTTGTCTCACGTTCTAGAGGTGCCCAACGACTGCCAAGGTCGTGCGATTTCTGAAAGGTGCGTTTTGAAGAATAGGAGATCAACGCCTAAGAATGACAGCCCAGAATATCGACCATTCCTTTGCGTCAAAGTTCAGCAAATCAGTCACTCAGTGTCGGATTTTCTGCTTTGCGTTTAGAACAAAATCTCAGAAATATACTTAGCACGTTTTCCGACGCGGGCGCATTTCAAAACAGGACCACGCGCAATGGAAACCGTACCACACCTGGTCAAGATGAGGCTCAGCAAGACGGGAACGATGATCATGAGGGACCCGGGAGGGAGGCATTCTTTCGTGTGGTAGACCACGTGAAGAGCAGCGGCGATGCTGGCGCAAGTGCCCATCTCAGCACTGACGGAGGCCTCGAGTGCCTTTTACTACCTTGAAGGAAGACCGGTTTCTTGGGTCTTGCTGTAACAAATATGCTAGACAAATTGAAGACTGGTCTGAAATGGTCTGCTGAAACTTTTTCCGATAATATAGAGCCAGAAAATATTGGTCGTGCTGGTCGTGGTTTTCATTTATACTTGAATGCTACGGATATACCTCAATGACTAAACAACTTAGCCATGGTAGTGTTGAACAGGTCGTATGTTCGACACGTGAGTTGGAGTCACAATGACCGGAAAGCTGGTCGAACAGTTTATTAGTTTTGCTGTTGATTAAAGCATACCACGAGAGAGAAATCCATGCAGTGTGCTGCTCTACAAAGCTTTCCTCAGGTCACCATGCTCTACCTTGGAATGCATGCAGACAAAAAAAACATTCTCATGCACACGGATATATTATCTGAGTGGTTTACACCTCAAGGCTTCCTGTCAGCATATTTTTAAGCGAAACTATTGAAAAAATTTCAGAGGTTGCACAAACTGTCCACAACATGGACCTGATGAAACGTGCCAGAAATACACCTAGGGGCTCTCAATATTTTCGTAAAGCTCAATCCTGCTGCTATGTAAAGATGTAATTCGCAAGTCGATATTTACACTTGGACTGCTTTTATGAACTAATTAAGAGCACGTGGCGGCATAGGAACTGCGTGTTTCCAGCCCCTTTAGACTTTCCCAACATCTCCAGTGACGGCCGGCCGCTGAAAGGCGAGTTTGGTCAGCGACCTGGGTTAACTCTGCTAGCTTTTTACTCAGCGATAGAGTGTAAATGCATGAAAGGAAAGTCAACCAACCATTAACCGTGGGGCCAGACATAAGTAAAATCTGCAGCAATTCTCTAAGAGCGAATTATACTGCAATTGTTTTCAAAGATACACAATACTGATTCCCATGGATGTCTGGCCCCCTATCCAGATTTCAAAGTGTGGGTCTAAGCAACACGTGTTGAGAAACGACACCCTTAAACACGGATGGTTGACCTCACTACTGTTTTTGACCGATGGGCACTCAAGAAGCAGAGCCCTTCAGTCAACTTCAGTTTTTTAGTGTGGACGAATGAAACGCTAAACGCAATTTTTTCCCCGCAATTGCTGAATACGCAAGGACCGTAGCCTTTTGTTTCACATGCAGGTTAACTACAGAGGAACATCGCATACTGTGCGTTTCTAGACGCTTTGAAGTACCTGGCCGGTACTCACCAGGTCAGACAAGAGCGGGTGATCAGAGGAATCGGCCTGGAGGAAATCTCTTTTCCGCCGTGGTTGCGTGTTTCCGCAGAGTCAACTGCTGTGTATGAAGAGGCAAGAACCACACCGCTTTTGACTTAGGCAAGTGCACTAGGAATCTGGCAATACTCCCTTCCTCATCGTCTTCTTCTCGCTGTGCAGTTGTTCACAAAATAAATAAACATCAAAATGAACAACAGCTATAACGAGTTACAAAACACTGTCCCAAATATTCTTAGGAACTTGTTACGATAAAGAAGCTGCGCGATGTTGCTAATTATGCGGTTAGACCTAGTCTGCATAACAAAGACTAAGCAAGAACAAAAATTTCTCCTGTGTGACTAATTGTTCTTCATCGTGGAAATAATAAATGTACTTACAATTGTGCAAAGGAAACTTTAACGATAAAGATAAAATAAGGAAAATTCGTTTGGTTGCCCGCACAGTAAGGAAGATAATGAAAGACAGGGAGGTTAACCAGGTGAAGAAACCAATTTGATATCCTTTTGCAATGCTCGTTTCTATGACAGCCGAGGAGCGGACGGAGGTTTCTGCGCAAAAATGTGCCTAAAGTTGGAGTGTGCATCAACAGCTGAACAGTGTATGGTCTGCCTGTCGGCAGACAGGGTAACGTTTTTAACGTTTGGAGGATTTTATTTTTAAACCTTTGAGAGATACGTCGCATTGGCCTGTTCAGATAAATTGTACAGCAAGGTGGACCATATGTGCCTGATATAGATCAATAATTAGAGGATGAATTAACTAAAATGAGCTAGAGAGTTTTTTCTTTTGATTTTAGAAGTCGAGGTTATCCTGCGAAATTCAAGGCCGTCAACATCGAGTCGTGACCTGTCTTTAATGTTATTAATCGGACATATAGTTCAAATTATAACACTTCAAAAATACGCATTTGAAAGCTCGCTGAATTGGCTTTCCCGCATTGCCAATTTATACGAAGGTACTTCTGCCGTTGGTATTGTTACCGAAATATATTTTTCGTACATCACTGAATACACAATTGGCGTTTGGAACTAACCCTCCGTGGTGGCTCAATGGTTAGGGCGCTCGGCTACTGATCTGGAGTAGCCGCGTGCGAGCCCGACCGCGGCTGCCGCGTTTCGCTGGAGGCGAATCGCAAAGGCGCCCATGTGCTGTGCGATGTCAGTGCACGTTAAAAATCCCCAGCTTCTCGAAATTTTTCCGGAGCCCTTCACTACGGCACCTCATTTTTCCTTTCTTCTTTCAGTTTCTCCTTTATCCCTTCCCTTAAGCGCGGTTCACGTGTCCACCGAGATGTGAGAAGGATACTCCGTCATTTCCTTTCCCCAAGAACCAATTTTTCAATTTATGTTTTATTCATAAGATATTCTACCCAAGCTCTCTCATTATTCGACCCTTGTTGGGTTCTTATATGCCACGCGCCACTTACATAGAGCTGTCCGCCGCTGAAATTGGTGCCATAAATTCGTGTTCACCTGCCGATTGTATAAGCAACTGAACGGCCGCGACCAATAGTAACTGATCGTTAAAGGTCAAACGTTTCACACAAGCGTGAAGAAAAATATAGTCGACTCCTTTATCAAGAGGAGGTGTAATCGTGAAACAATGAAATAATTGACTCGCGGCTGTGGTGCACTAGTGCTACACGCCGCGGTGGCTCACTGCTTAGGGCGCTCGGCTACTGATCCGGAGCTCCCGGGTTCTATCCCGGCCGTGTTTCGATGGAGGCGAAACGCAAAAGGCGCATAAGTGCTGAGCGATGTTAGTGCACGTTAAGATCAACAGGTGGTATAAATTATTCCAGAGACCTCCGCTACAGCGGCTCTCTCCATTCTTCTCTCACTCCCTCTTTTAATCCTTTCCTTACGGCTCGGTTGAGGTGTACGCCGAGAAGTGAGACGGATACTACTCCATTTCCTTCCCTAAAGAAAACAAGCCTAAACATTGTAAAAACAATAATAATTAGTTTTTGGGGAAAGAAAATGGCGCAGTATCTGTCTCGTACATCGTTGTACACATCAACCGCGCTGTAAGGGAAGGGGTAAAGGAGGTAGTGAAAGAAAAAAGGAAGAAAGAGGTGCCGTAGTAGAGGGCTCCGGAATAATTTCGATCACCTGGGGATCTTTAACGTGCACTGACATCGCACAGAACACGGTCGCCTTAGCGATTTGCCTCCACAAAATCGCAGCCGCCGTGGTCGGGTTCTAACCCGGGAACTCTGGATCCTAAACATTGTAGGAAGCCACTTTTTTGCAGGTGAGCACCACCGTCAGGTACCCCAAAGCGTGATTGAGGTGTCCACTGAGCAAAAGAGCCAGGTATGCTGGTTTTGAGAAAACGAATGGTGCGCAAATGCCTGAGTTTGTAGGTTGACGCTACCGCCTACTCACAGCGCGATTGAGGTGTCCGCTAGCCCAGGAAACCAGTCACACTTGCTGTTCAAGGCTTTACACACATACATAGACTCACACCGCTGAAACCCGGTGGAGTGCGCCTAGAGGTGCTTTCGAACTAAAAACTCCAGACAGTCTGGAATAAACTAAACCTTCCACGACTCTGTCCCTCGTAGCCCACGTGTAGTTTTGGGATGCTAAGCAGCATGCACCATTCCATTCTATACCATACCGTACAATGTCATGCCTTACTATACAATACCATACCATACCGTACTTCAGAAAAGGCGGAGCGCATTTTAGGGCACCTTATAAAGGGTAGCAGCCCGAAAAGCTATTGGCCAGTGCCTTCGCTGTTCAACGTGGCCTCGCCTTCGGACTCTTCTGTTTTATGAGCTACGCAACACGCTTGGTAACACGTCAGCCTGCGTGTCGGCAGGCCTTTGCAAGGAGCTCAGAGCGACGTGAAGTTGGACTAACAGGCTCTCTGTGAACGTTACTTACGGAAGCTGATAGTGTAACCAACGATCGCAGAAAAACAGTAATGGTTCGGAAATAGATATGGGAGTATTGACATCGGGGGCCGCGTCAAGGAACCTGACGAAAGTTCGCACCGTGACAAGCTGGAAGCGCTAATTGATATTGGGTATTCGAGCATTAAGATAAAGCATTGCCTTTAAAGCTGATTTTTGTGAGACCAGGGCAGAAAAGTAGGGCACCCCTTTCCAGAAAGTGTAAGTGTAAAGCTTGCAGTTTACGGTACCAGAGAACAGGATAAAACCAGATTCATGTATCCGTCCCAGATAGACATTCTTGAGAAATAGTAAGGCGTCGCGATGCATGCCTAACTTTTTATTGCTTACCCGCGTCAACCGGCTCAGACCCCGTTCTCTTTTAAGCACATTATTCGTAATGTGCCGGCGCCAGTCGAAACTTCCAACCATTGTTTTATCGTCTAGTGGCACTGCTTAGCGTTTCGATCTTGGCAGGATAGTTATTTTTGTGCTTGCTTCTGTTTTTCCTCTCTTTTGCTCGGTCCCACGAGTGAGTACGAACATTGCGACCGCTCAATCAAGACTACCTAACATGATGCTATCTGTTGAGGCAAAAAAACCGCATCGGCATGACCACCTCCAGCTCGTGAATTGCTGGAACGTTTGAGTTTTGAAGAAGACGTTACAGCTGCGCATCGTTTTCCCGGTGCACTGAAATCGTGCGGCAGGCTGAGACCGACTACGCTGAACTAACCTGGTTGAGATGCAGAATCTAAGGCGCAGACTGAGGTTCCACGGTTGTGGATAGTGCTGAATCTTCAACTGCTGCGGCGACTACAAGCAGCGACAATTTGCCTCAATGGGAAGCAGCAATGGCAAGTATATGCAATGCATCGAGCTTGCAGGTGTCTTTACCTGATCAAAGGCATCAGCCGCTCAGAAAACAGGAATAAAATCTACAATACTAGCGTGGTTTTGAAGTTTTTTTATTGCGAAGCAATACTACTTTAGGTCGCACTTCAGCCCGTTCCGTGGCGAGGCGGTGGTAGGCACCATTGACCTTTAGCGTGACCTCGCTGCCTGATGTCACACCACGTGACCTAGAGTGACGTCACACCAGCTGTGTAAAAACGTGGCTCCATCTCACGCAGTCGAGAGGCGAGGCGGTAGTCACCAACGGCGGCCTAACTCCCGCTCTTCTCACCAGGAGCGCTACGGTCGGTGTGACGTCACACCAGCTGTGTAAAAACGGGGCCCCATCTCACGCCGTCGCGAGGCGAGGCGGTAGCCACCAACGGTGGCCTAACTCCCGCTCCTCTCACCAGGGGCGCTACGGTGAGAGTGACGTCACACCAGCTGTATAAAACAGCTCCGCTTACTTGGGAATGTCTTAGCTCACCAGGGGCTAAAGAAGAAATAAATAGTTTTGAACCCTGGGAGGCGCTGCTGCGGAGCGAGGACCCCAACGCGCAGCGCAAAGCCACCCGCGTGCCGGCTGAGGCCGTGAAGCATCAGCTACACCGTCCTCAGCCGACGGCCTCTTCTCCTAATCGGGCTTAGGCTTCGGCCGAGCCTGAGAGGGGGTAGGGAGACCACCATCTGCCGGAAATAAAGTTTTTCGTAACTGAACTGAACAGCTCCGCTCCTCTCGCCAAGGCAGTCATACAGCCAGTCGTTACGATGGTGCCTACGAACAAGGCAGCTCGGCAGAATGCAAAGAGGAAGCATCAGCGAGCTACGGAGACGAGGAGACGTACAAGAAACTGTATCGCATTTTGGACGGGGACAATAACCCCAAAATTTATTACGGCGTAACGCTACCGTACTTTAACGAACGCTACTGCAAGCACCGAGTGGGCATATCTTACGACGCGGAGAAAATGGAGTGTTACCGCACCGTCGGCCAATCGATACTGGAAGATTTTGTAATGGGCACGCTGGTGACACCTCAACCGCGCCGTAAGGGAAGAGAATAGTGTGAAGCAATTTAGAGACAGAAACAGTTAGCATAGTGGTAGGCTTTAGAATAATTTCGACAATTTAGAGATCTACAACGTGCACCGCAATCTCACAGCAAACGGGCGCGTTTTGCTTCTCGCCTCCGTCGAAATGCGCCCACCGCGAACGGTGCGCACCCGGCCGCGCAATGCTGTTGTAGCAGAGAACACGCCCCCCCCCCCCCCCCCTTAACCCCAACTACCTGAAATGGCGTGCGCCTCTTTTGAGGTAGCGGTAAAAATATGCGGTAAGCAGTGAAGACAAGTGCGTAATTGTGTCTAGCTACTGCAGAACAGAATTGAGAACTTTCTTCCGCCTTGGGCCACTTTGAGAAGCGAGGCACAACTCAGCAGCTATTTTCATATTGTGGCCATTTCTCTGTCACTTGAGAAGAATGCACTGGATTTAAGTTAGTGCTCTTAGCGAAACACCGAGTGGTATACCGGCTACCAGCTGAAATGAAGGATGGTCAGTCTTCCCTGTGAGACACCCTATTGCGTGAGAGTCATGATGACACAACATGATATAAAGAGAAACCTTTAAATTCAACGCTGTATGCACTACGGCACGAAAGCTATTAGCTGTCGCGTTAAAGCAACTCCTATTCATAATGTGCGGCATGCTTCTTGTTTTAGTCGGGTTAACAATGAGTCAAGAAACCCACAACAGGAGTGCAGGGTAAAGTTTCGTGTTTCAAGTATTCATAACTGTTTTATTTTCTTTAGTTGTGTATCGTTGTTAGATGCAATAATCGCCTTCGGAGTCTTATTTCTAGAATGTACAGCATGTTTTCCGGCTAGCTATTATAATTGTCTACATAAGAATATACGCAAAGCAGCATTCGAGGTGACCGCCACTTGTTGTGCTGGTCATGTATGATGTCTTGTATGTTCTTTTCATGCAACTTTACTATGTCTAGTTCGCTGAAGGTATGAGCCCACAGGCAATTATTCTGCTGCCAACATTACCAAACTGAACATAAAGGTGCTCGAAGTACTTGATTAGTGGAATGTTCTTGTGCACTCCTATTACAAAGATATTACAAAGAATTTTCAATTTATTTATTTATTTATTTTTTATTTATTTATTTATTTATTTATTTATTTATTTATTTATTTATTTATTTATTTATTTATTTATTTATTATACCTCAAGGAACCTTTCACAGGACAATACATGAGTCGAGTAAAAAACGGGCATACTTGCATCGTCATTTTGGTGACTGCGGGCAAAAGATTCGCTAGCTGTCTTTGGAATCGATAATGTAGGCTAAACGTGAAACTAGGTAAGCGCTTAGTTGCGTCCTTGCGACTTTCTCTCATATCCTCCAAACACCTGGCGTGCCTTGGAAGCTCAATATGAAGGCTCATATAAGTACTTAGGCATATAACTGGCTGCACACACAAGAGAATGTAATATAAAAAGCTTCCTATAAAGCAGTACAAACTGTACTTGTTCTGCATATCTGTAGCCCACTCTCTCCTTTTTTTGTGTATTCCTGCTCAAGAATGTGGCAGCAACATATATCTACAATATCCAAAATGCCATATCTGCACTACACAAGACGATATCTACAATGCCTTTACTCTTGTTAAAATTTTTCAGTATACTCTCGTACTTTGTGCGTGATAGAGTGAAGGTCGAAAGCACTTTTATGTTAAGAACGCAGGTCCGCACAAATGAAAATGCTTGACTGCACTAGCGAGAGGATGCAGAAAAATTTGCTATGGTTGAAACCAACTGAAAAGAGTAAGATGAGCGAAAGCTCTGTTAAGCATGGTTAGGCATGGTTTAGCTTTGATTAAACATTATTTTCATGCCAATGGCTTGGCTTGGAGGGTGACGATAGATTGTCGAAGCACTAGTTGCGGCACGTTGTTCATCTCTGGCTTTGCGTGAACGTAAGCACACGCCACATGCTCTTATATAGCGAACGGCGCGTCACGCGATTTCTGGCTGCTCCGAGAGTGCCGTCGGCTGCGCACACGAAGCTGTGGCGATGCGCAGCTAGTCACGTGGTTCGATAGTTGCGAGGCTAGCGAGCACCGTCGGCTCAACGTGCGCAGCTGTGGCGAGTCACGTGGTATGTCGTCAGAGACAAGCCTCCATACCTCTTTGTTTCAAGGCGAAATTTAATTGCCACGTGACCTTCAGCTTTGCAGAGGAGGAGTAGAGCATTCCCTCGAAAAGTTAATCGTTTGTGTTTCTTCATGCATTCTTTCTTCAGCGCCGCCCAGAGCCCTCTGTACTGGGGAATCCTAGCTGTTCGTAGTGCGTGAGTCACTGAGCATCCTGTGCGTGCTCACGGCTTCGTGCGTCTACTTTTATGAATGCAGATCAGCGACGGTCCGGCCACCTTGGGTGCAGCCACAGCCAAGCCTTCCTATGTACCCTTGAACGCTGCTGGGCATGCGCCAGCTCTGGCTGCGTCGGACGGCGCCAAATTCAAATGGGACGAGAGGCACACTGCCGAGTGGGAACGTCCTGGAATGCCGGTGGTGATGATTCCCGAGGAGACGCCTGGAGCAGAAGGTACGCTCACAAGCAGGGCGGGAATCCGCGCCCCGCTCATATTCAGCGAAAGACACCTTTCTGCGACGGGAAGCGGTCTTCAGGAAGAGATCTGTGAGAATTGGAGAACTCAGGGTGCTGTACTGCCTCCTATCCTCTTTAACATGACCCTTCTACAACTCCTCCACCAACTCGCCCAAGTACCCGACATGCATTTCAGCCTCTATGATGACCACATCTGTGTCTTCGATAATCAAGGCAGTGATGCCGACATGGAACTCAACCTACAGTCGGTCCTCAACATCATCGACTCATACGCTCGCGCGCGCGGCCTAGCCTGCTCCCCTTCTCAATCAGAACTCTTCTTCTACTGCCCCAGGCCGCACTACCCCGCCAACCCTCCCATCTCAATCACTCTAGGAAACCACTCCAATCCCCCGGTCTCCGAGATTCGCATCCTGGGCCTCATCCTTCACTCCCATGGTACGCATGGCAACGCCATTCAAAGTCTCCAGTCCAAACCCCAACAAGCCACCCGCCTCATTCGGTACGTGGCGAACCGGCTAAATAATAATAATTGATTTTTGGGGATAGGAAATGGCACAGTATCTGTCTCATATATCGTTGGAAACTTGGACCGCGCTGTAAGGGAAGGGATAAAGGAGGGAATGAAAGAAGAAAGGAAGAGGTCCCGTAGTGGAAGGCTCCAGAATAATTTCGACCACCTGTGGATCTTTAACATGCACTGAGTTCCCGGGTTCGAACCCGACCGTGGCGGCTGCGTCTTTATGGAGGAAAAACGCTAAGGCGCCCTCGTGCTTTGCGATGTCAGTGCACGTTAAAGATCCCCAGGTGGTCAAAATTATCCGAGAGCCCTCCACTACGGCACCTCTTTCTTCCTTTCTTCTTTCACTCCCTCCTTTCCCCATTCCCTACGGTGCGGTTCTTGTGTCCGCCGATATATCAGACAAATACTGCGCCATTTCCTTTCCCCAAAGAGCAATTATTATTAGAGGAGGCCTCCGGAATAACTTGGACCACCTGGGGATCTTTAACGTGCACTGACATCGCACAGCACAAGGCGCCCGTGTGCTGTGCGATGTCAGTGCACGTTAAAGATCCCCAGGTGGCCGAAATTATTCCGGCGCCCTCCAATACGGCACCTTCTTGTTCCTTTCCTCTTTCACTCCCTCCCTTATCCCTTCCCTTACGGCGCGGTTCAGGTGTCCAACGATATATGAGACAGATACTGCGCCATTTCATTTCCCGAAAAAACTTATTATTATTTTTTATTATTATTATTATTATTATTATTATTATTATTATTATTATTATTATTATTATTATTATTAGCTCCTAGCGCGTATCCTTTTGCGTGTACCGCGAAAGAGCATAAGGGAATTCAGACCATTCCAAGTTTCTGCGCTCCTGCACTCCCTCTCCCCTCTGGACAGAATGCAAAAGTTGTTTAATTCTCTTTGTCCTCACCTTGATATATTCGAAAATTCTCTCCCTTCCTTTATATTGAATGTCCGTGACGTTCCACTTTGAGCACTCTTTTTCTCATACATAACTTCCCTTTCATGCATTTTGTCTTTACTACACTTGTGCGTTTGCACCGGTATTATATTGCTTTTTCTCTCCTTAATTGTACATCACGTATACTTGTTTTCATTAATATTATTTCTTTAATACTGTGTACTCACGCCTGATTGTCTGTAACGCGTTCCCTAATTACATTTCTTATTGTGTATTATTGTATTTCTAGCTTGTATTTCAGAGATCTCTTATTCGTTCATATTAGTATTGGCTTTATTCTTGTTTGTATTTTGATATATGCTGTACTTAGCTGTTATCGGTCGTTCTTGTGTTCATTCTCTTTGTTTATTGTTTTATTAGATATTTCTATGTCTGTTGCCTGTTCTAGCTGTTTTCATTTACCGCTGTTCTCGCTGTTTCCTTGTTTTCGCTTTTTTGCTTCATGCTTGCTGTCACGCCTAGTTTTTGTCTTTTTTTTCTATCGCCTTTACTGCTGCATTACCTCCCCTGAGTGTCTTCCTTTGTAGTGAAATAAATGTACATTTTGTGCGTGTGAATGGTGTACCAGCACCAAGACCTTTGGGTTGTTCCTGGGCACCGAAAAAATAAATATTGATTGATTGATTGATTGATTGATTATTATTATTATTATTATTATTATTATTGAGATAAAAATCTACGCAGAAGGGGCAGCCATCCCAGAAGTGGAAACACATAGAATATTGGGAATGCTGATAGAGTCAAACAAAAAATGACGCACTAATAAAGAAACTGAGAAACACCGTCAACCAAATCTCCCTCCTCATAAGACGCATCGCGAGCAGGCGAGAAAGAGTTGAAGAAGCCGAGACCAGGAAACTAATCGAAGCCTTCATTCTTAGCAGAGTCATCTACTCTACATCATACGTCAACGTCACAGTCAGCGAAAGAGACGTCCTGGATGCTCTAATTAGACAATCCTACAAAGTTGCGCTCAACCTCCTCCGTCATACCCCAAATGAATAGCTACTACAATTAGGAATTCATAACTCCTTAGCTGAAATGATGGAAGCATACCTCACCGCACAATGCGAAAGACTATGAGGCACTGAAACGGGACGTTTCATCCTAAAGACGGCAGGAATATAATATAAAGGAATCCGTGCACACGCCTTTCCAATTCAAAGACACGTGCACGAGCACTTGGGTATCTTTAGCGCGCTTTGACATACATCGCACAGCACACGGGGTCCTTAGCGTTTTGCCTCCATAAAAACGCAGCAGCCGAGCGCCCTAACCACTGAGCCACCGCGGCGGGTCGAACCGGCGCGCAGGTCTGCGAGAGCGGAACACACTCCGCCTCACCCAAGCCTACATCACGAGCCGCACGGCGTACCTATTCCCCTACCGCCCCCTAAAGCAGAAGGAGCGGAACCGCATCAACGCGCTCCTCAGGAGCTAGTATAAGGTCGTCCTCCGCCTACCAACGAGCACCTCTACTGCCCGGCTCCTCAATCCCTGTACCCACATCAGGTTTTAGGAGCTGGCAGAAGACACCCTAACAGCGCAGCTGACTTGCCTGTCGAGTACTGCGGCATGCCACACACTACTCTGTCTGCTAGGCATCGCCCCGATCACCCATCTTACCGAGGGGGTTCCCCCACCCACAGACCTACGCTCCCATCTCATCATCCTTCCAATCCCTAAGAACATGCACCCCGAGCACGACGGAGAACGCAGGACAGCCCTCGCGAAAGCTATGCACAAGCTCTACGGCAACCGTTACGCGGTAGCCTACGCGGACGCGGCAGCGTAGTCGTCGGGCTCCCGCATGGTTCTCGCCGTCGCTAGTAATCTGGCCCGACTAATCGCATCAGGATCCGTGACCACGGACTCATCGAAATTTGCAGAAGTGGCCATTGCACTCGCTCTCATCTCCACCTCTACCACCAAAACTCTCTCCGACCCAAAATCCGCCCTATCCAATTTTGCCAAAGGCCTGAAATCCCGCATCGCGGCTCGGCTTCTATGCTTAATTCTGGCACCCCAGCCACCCCCTAAACCCTTATCTGGGCACCCGCACACGCAGGCATCCCGGGTAACGAGGAAATCAACTCCCTCGCCCGAGGTCTCATTTTCCGGGCCGGTGTTGGGCCTCCTCTACCATACCAGGACCGGCTGCTACGTTGATACTCTTTCCTACAACAGTGACACCTGGCGCGTTAACGCACCACCGGCTCCCTCCCTAACCGTAACCCAGGCCCCCCACTGGCGCCGACTCAAGACCCGAACTGCTGCCTACCCTATCCTCCTTCATGTCCGCTACCACGATCAATTACTCTCTTCCTGTAAGCTCTGCGGGAAACCGGCAGACTTTCTTCACGTCAACCTCACATGTCCTACCTTCCCACACCCTCCATCCCCAACCACGGAGAAGTCATTCTGGGAGACTCTCGAGGCCAGCTCCGCTGCTGCGGACGAGCACCGGATAATTACCGACGCCCTGAAGTGGATTGCCCTCCAAGGACTGCCTTTTGTCCGTTAAGGGCAGCCCCTTAAGAGTTGCCTCGTGCCATGTTAGGGGTTTCCCCCCTCTGTATTGCTTGGCAATAAGTGTTTCCACCACCACCAGTGAGAATTGAAAAGATGTCTTGTGATCTGCGTAGGCGAATACCGCTTAAGTAAACCTTGATGAATCATAAAACTTAAAAATTACTGCCTGCTGCTAAATGTCAGCGGCCATATTATAGCTGCGCATTGTGCGCCCAATCGCTGCTTAGAATGCGATGTTTTAGTAGTATCGTAGTACTGGCTAACCAGTTACTGGCGATGAACCTGTAAGCAACGCGAAAAAGAAAACATGATGACGAAAGAAGAGCGGAGTGACCGGGAATGCAGTTACTATACTACCGATGGTTTTACTGGAAGAAGCAAGCCATATTTTTGTACATTCACTAGCATCAATTTATCAATGGCCGGAAACTGAACTCCCGAAGTCGCATCCAGCAACAAGAAAACGTGCGCTTACGGGCACAAGGTCAACCAGGGAATAAACAGACTTGTTTACACATTTGCTCCTCATTTCCTCTGCTCTTGTGCTAATGAGCATCACAGTGGTCGACGGTAAAAAATCTGGAAAGAAGATGGCGAGAACATGGAGATCCCTTAATAATATTGTAGGACGCCGACGTGAAAGGGAGATTATAGAATTGTAAACGCCGCAGAAAGATGGGTTTCGTATTCTGGAAAAACAATACTTTTGATTCAGTGTTCTTTGAGATTTAGTACAAACGCACTCCGGGTAAAAGCCTCGTCAACAGCGTCGTAGCGGCCACCGCATTCTGGCTGCAGCTGGCTTGGCGGGGGCCCCTGTGGGTTGTTGAGGGAAAAAAACGATTTACATTGATCAGTAACTGTTGTCGTTATACGGTCGCAGCGAATTTCCCATGCGGGTGTATAAAATATGTCGAACTCTAACCAAAGAAGTACTGAATCTAGAAAGCCTGCAACTAGCAGCTGTAATATATGGCTTCGTTTTTCCGCATAAGATCTTAATGCATGGAACGTTCTTCGCGGTTGGTAAGGCATATGATGCCAGCTTTATTCAAATGGTTGATTGCTTGGTTTGATTGTGGGGTTTAAAGCCCCAAAATCACTCAAGCGACGAAGGGCTGCGTAAAGTAGGCCTCGCATAAGTTTCGACCTTTTGATGTTCTTTAAGGGGCACTGACAGAAATCGAAAAGTGCAGGCGCCTCTAGAATTTTCCTTCCATCGAAATGCG
Source organism: Amblyomma americanum (assembly GCA_030143305.2). Lineage (NCBI taxonomy): Eukaryota > Metazoa > Arthropoda > Arachnida > Ixodida > Ixodidae > Amblyomma > Amblyomma americanum. Next base: position 46,077 of record JARKHS020028696.1, read on the forward strand.
ACCGGCGCAGCCGGAATCAAACCGGCGTGTTTCACGTGAGCATCGAGCACCTAACCACTGAACTACCGCTGCGAGCGTTGAGCGAAGGTGGCGTGGCGGCAATAGAATATCGCTTGAACTTCGGCGAGGTAGGAGCCACAGGTTTACTGCTTTAATTGTACTGCAGTGCGTGCAGACGATGGTGCAATCTAAGTTTTCTTTCCTGTGGCGTCTGCATCCTCAGCGATGCCACTTTGGATGCCACTTTGGAGGAGGCTAACACATATTATGCTCTTATTCTTACCTTTGAGGGAAGGTACATGACCTCTACGAGAGGTTATCGCTGATGAGTAAGCAGAGGACTTTATGATTGAGTAGTGGTGTCTTTAAACGCTGGAAGTAGTATAAAGAGGTCTATATTTAGAAGAGTATATGAATGATCGTCAACGTGCAGCAAAAATGTTAATCAAAATAAAGGGTCGTTAAATCACCTCGACCTCTTTTTTTCTGCGTGCAGGGATCAGCGATGGACAGAGATTCGAGGGCCTCGCATATTCTTGCGAGGAATGTGGTTTCCATTTCGACCTGCATTTTAAACCAAGAAAGGTTTGTAAGAGTTCCATACTATGAGGTTATTGTATTGTGGTGATGATGTAAGCAGCTCCACTTCCTCTCGAGAAAAATAGCCCGGAATTTTGTTTTCCGCGGCCACAGTTTTACGCCTCTTTCGTGGTGCCGTTTTGTGGCTTTGGAAGAAACTTGCTTAAGACCGCAGCGTGAGCTCTTTCTCTGTCATAAAACTTTTTTATTTATTTAGGAATACTACCAGCCCAAATAGCGCTACTATAGGAGTGGTTTCATAAAACACATTATGGAAACAGGAAGTAATAAGAAGATAGCAAAATAGTGCAAACAAATGTCCGTGAAAATTACATGAATAGCAGTGGCTTCATAAAACGTAATTAAAACAGAACGGAAACAAAGCTCTGCAAACAAAACACAATACAAAACAATGTCAACAGGAGAGGTTTCGTACAGCAATAAAACAATGAAAAACAGCGCAGTAAACTGCAACGTCGTATATCTCAATAACGAGCAAACAGCGTCATTTCCTTTGAGAGAGACTGAGAATCAGTGATGAGGCCACTTGAGAACTCAGTCTTCACTGCTTGCTCTGGGAGCTCGTGCCAAGTGCGCGATATTAGAAAAATGAAGATTTGAAACAATATTTTGAAAGATTTCGCACCTTTACGGTCTATAGTGGTTATTTGTGGAGTAGATTGGTATATTGTTATTCCCATTGTGATTTCTGTATTTATGTTAAATCATATCTTTTTTGCGGCTTGTACTGTTTGCTATTGTATAATTATATCATCTGCTTGCTAATTTCAAATTGCACTACATCACTATTTCATTCTTCATTTATATACCGCATGCTTTAATTTGTATTCTTTGGTATTGTATAATTGTAGTTTTGTGTTTAGTTTGTTTGCTACTTCTGAAATCGTAACATAAGATTGTACAATTGTTCATTTATTTACCTCGTGTTTTCAGCCACTGTATTGCCGCCAAATGCCAAGGCCGGTTGCCCGTATCACAGTCACGCTGTCATAGGACAGGTTTTACTATGGGCTTCCTACCATCATATACTGCATGGTGGTGAAATAAATTAAGATTATTATATAATTCCTATTATTTCGAGTTATTCGTGGCAGAGCTTTATCGATGTATTTGCGCTTGTCAATTAGTTTTGTTGCTATTTATAATACTGTGAAACAAATTAATCTTTCTGTCTCCTATTAATGAATAAGCTCTCCAGTTTCAACCTACCAATATACATCTGAATGATTGGGCAAACGTGCAACGTGAGCAATGCGGTACTCCTTCGTGGTCTGAAATCCCGTGGGGTGCAGCCGCTTAACAGCTTTACGCCAAGGGTGATGTGGCCTTTTATAGAGGGTGACGCTTAAGGTTTAGCCTGTACGCTGAAACGGGTGCTGTGGGCTCTCGCAGAATGCTTCAGCTAGTACCATGGAATAATAACGTAAGCACGAGCATAAATACTATTGACTCCCTTTTCAATATGTTCTGAGATATATAAATAAGCAACTCCCAGATCAGTATTTTCTATAGATGGAACCTGTGCCGCATACTGTACCGCATAAGTGCCATTGTCGCATTTATTCTGCCTGATATACGAATTCAACAGCAGCAATGTTCACCATTTTATCATGCTTCATCCATACCGAGCAGTCTTCGCAACCAGTTCTTCATTTTTCTATGCACAGTCTATTCTGGCGTGGCTGAAGACCAGCGTGGCAGAGATGCACCACGTCGAGATCCTTGTGGTCATGCTCCTGCCGACGAGCCTGGCCATGTCGCTGATTTTGGGCTGGCTTCAGGCGGTCTCGCTCATGCAGCAGATCTCTTGGCCGCTGGCTCTGATTTTCTGCCTGCTGATGGCGATTCATACCTGCTACTGGCTGCAAACTGGTCTCGAAGCCCTGAGGTAGAACAGCCAACAAGAACGCCTAGGCAATAATTTGCGCAACACTAAAAAATCAGAAGCCATGTTTATTCTTTTTTTATATCCGGCCCAATTGATGCATTGTGTCGAGATGCATACGTCATTAAAGTGGTGTAATGAAGGATTGGGCGCAGAGCTTTCCCATTACCGAACTTAGCAATCCTTGTTTTGAACTATTTTGAGCGGTATAAAAGAATGTTTCTCCTGGCTTCGCTATGAGCCGTACTAGTTGGAACCACGAAACTAGAAGCATTCATGCATGCCACATGCGTGACCGATTCTTCATTGCACGTAAGAGTCAGGGCGCCACTTATTAATGGGTAAGGGTTATGTGGTTATATCGCGTCAGCAAAAAGTGTACGCAAATTTTGTCCGCACGGTTATGTCATTCTGTGGAGTACATTTGCACAAGTTCGATTGTGTTAGATAGTTTGTGGACAGATCATGAAATGGGAAAAAGTTTGATTGATGAATTGCAGTTATTTAAACTGGATTATTGAAAACGAATGCTTCATGCAAGGTTCAACGTTCGAACCTAAAATTGTAATGGAATATCTGACAGGAGTGTTTTTGTCGTATCATTGCACTTTCGATTAAGATTAGAGTAGTGGTCCTCCAGGCCGCAAGACAAGGTAGAATGCGGCGCATTGTCACGCCAAACTGCATAGCCCCTCGCAAAGTGGTCTGTCAGCACATCTGTCAGCTTTGGATCAGTAGTGACCCGACATTGAGCGCTGCACTGGAAAGTGGCTATTGAAAAAAAAGTATGGAATAACTTCGGAGTCACACAACCTCATTGCCATACAGCACAAAGCAGAGCCTTTATTGGAGGGCCTGATTCCACCTCTATCACAAGGCTGAGGTTTATAGAGGAGAGCAACAGGGATTTAAACGAGCAGTCTTCTACTGAACATGGTCTGATGAAGATGCGCAATTGAAATTCAAGTCCCAAGGTATAAGCATGCGCAATCATTCTAAACACGACTCTTGTCTTGTGGACGTAGCGAGATCGACGAGAAAACGTCATTGTGAGGAAGCGTAAGGCAGACCCTCCCCCGCCCCCATGAACGGCGACAGTACGAAGCGCGGTTTGTACCCAGCTGCTATCAATAGAGTGCGTTATCATGTACAAATTTTTTTCATTTGTTTAGCCCCCACTTCACACCGCTCTGGGCGCGAGTGAGGCGTCATCATGTATCGACTTCTTAAGACTTCGGTACACGAATTACCGCAATGGAGGCGATCACAAATGCTTCAGTTACTACAGCTTCGCTCTCTTTAGTGACACTGCCTGTCCAAGCAACTGAGATCAGTCGAAATAGCTCTGAATACCAGCTAACCAAGACGCACTTCCTCTTAAAAGAACACTATTTTTCGCTGTTCAGAATTTTCGCTAGAGGGTTTTAGAAACCTTTAGCATACCATGTTTGGTGCCACCCTCACCGGAGTACTGATAGCTCACCCGTCGCCAGTGCGCGCGTGTGGTTCCGATGCTGCAGTCGTTTGGGCAGCTCCCGGGTACGTGGCGCCATCTGGCGACCTGAAGACGATCTGCTAACGCGCAATGACGACACGCAGGTTCCGGGTACTCCGATAAAGATAATACAGTATACGGTATGCTAAAGCTGTTCAATAACAGAGCTTATCCTCGACCCTCCCGCAGGTCGCGCTGGGAGGCGTACCGTGACTGGGAGCCACAGAGTGACCCGTGGCTCATCGCCAATCTTGTCGAACGGCTTGCACGGGAGCAGGCAGAAGCACTGACTCGTGCCAAGGTCACGGTGCATGTGGCAGATGCTGGTGGTGTAGCGGGCGAAACAGGATACCCACCAAGCCGTGAGGCCGAGTGAAGGAATAACGCTTCACTGCCGCACAAAGGAAAAAGACTCGTTGGCGTTTTGAGTTTCAGTACACTGTTCACGACGCAACACGTAGGAATAAACCTGACATAAACAAATTTATTACTATCGCTTCTCCGACCTTATATGTTACGTAAAGAGCAGCTGGAATAAACTATACTCGCGGACAGCTTTTAGTGGCTACGTTGCAGAAGCTACGGGAGCACTCCCCAGCTTAAACGCCTCTCTCTCTTCCTCGTGAGAGTGTGATAAAAGCGCGGTCGTGAAAGTCTTGCGCCCCGCCCTCGTAGGTTCCGCTGCATAGCTACAAAGAACTGTCCCCCAATTTTGACAGCACTTCTTTGTACTATCATATCACTGATATAACGCTCGCTGTGCCGACTTATCGCTTCTCAAGACCAGAGGCCAACACCTGAACACATGCTGTGGTGAAGCGCCTTGATATCTTAGTGATGGGTCGAGCGCGCGTCATCATTCTGGCATTTATAATTGCTGTTGTGAAGAAAGTATTCCCTTAATTCTCCTTTCAACTGTGTCTTGTAGTAATGTTCGATGATCTTTCACACTTTTCATTGATAACAGAAAGCGAACTTTTGAAACAGATATAATATATTGATTATGTTGGTCTGTAAGCTTGCAGATGCTTTCTGGTACAGTCATCGCTGCCTTGCTGGGTAATACTTCGCAAAGAGAGCCCTGCACATCAATGCGGAAAATACCCGATGAGTTTTAGCGGTAATATTTATTTTTAGTTTTATTTTAGGTTTCTAGAGGCCCGTGTGCTGTGCGATGTCAGTGCACGTAAAAGAACCCCAGGTGGTTGAAATTTCCGCAGCCCTTCACTACGGCGTCCCTCATAACCTGAGTCGCTTCGTGACGTTAAACCCCCATAATACAGTTTTATTTCAGCTTATTGAATATATTTATTTTTTTATTATTGCTACTTCAGGTGTAGGCTGTGCAGAGTTTCCAATATTTCTAGCCCTTTTTAAGAGCAAGATTGCTCGCTTACGCGCACTAAAACGCCTGGTTTGTGATTTCAGTATTTCTTGACTCGGTCTGGAGTCGACATCAAGAATTTATCGCGGGCGCTAAATTTCTCGGTGACCAGATGTAGCATTCCGCTTTGTGAGTGAATAGAAGAGTGAGAGCGAAAAACTTATTTGGCTCTCGAGAGTATTCGACATCGAGTCCAGTGGTGGGTGTGTCTCATCTGTGTTGCTGAACTCAAACTGCGCGTAGTTTCGTCGGCCTGGGACGCTTAGGACTACGCCCAGTATTATCTGCGCCCAATATTATTGTGGTGAATTGCGGACTGACACCTGTGCACTGTGCTGCTGAGTAATTAGTGGTCGCACGGTATGAATAAAGTTTACCGAGTTCCACAAATTTCTCATGGCACCGATTCAAAACATCAGTCTTTATTGTTTGATACAAGTGTTCTAGCAGCGAATACGCCCCTTTTTCACACGTTGCAACAAAAGCAGCACCAGCCCTCCGAAAGAAAGCAGAAACTCCTGCAGAACTCCGTAGTTCCATTTGAGGCTGCACAGAGACAGGACTTCGTATACGTTATCTACATATTACCTTACTCTGAATCTTTGCGCAAAAGAAAGGCTTGTGAAAATTGACGATTCCAATCTTCAAAGATGCCATAAAGCCTTTCATTATACATGCCTCCTTGACGTGTAGGTATTTCACGTCATGTCACTAATGAGTATGCCCAATATCGTGGCACGTTTTCTAGCCGTTTACGCTCAGACCCAATACAGGTTAGTATCTTAGCCAAACTCGGGCGGCTGATTTCGGCACTCTTTGTTGAGGTCTCGGAAACGGGATACTCGTGAGGACACGTAGATACCTTCGTCGGAATAAAGTACAGGCACTGCTATCTACTCAACAAATAGTGGAAACGATGACACCAGCAGCGATCCATACGATGTAGAATGAGTTTACAATGGTGAAAATTCAGTCTCTTTTCACATTTCAACGACCAACTTGTCATACTACCGTTCATTAAAGCCATCGTATGCGCACATGTTGATAGTGGCGCTTCAATATAATTTAGGAAAGACTCCAAGTAAACGCAACTAATCTCGCGGGAAAACCACTGAATCTCAAAATGTTTGCAAGCGAAAGAAATTTTTGATAAACTCATTGTCAGCATCATGTAAAGCAGTCAGGGAGAAAAATTTTCAAAATTGGAAAATTGCAAGATGAATGCACGGTTAATGTTGAAGGTAATGATCCATTCTTCTGATACGTAACAAATACTTTCTTTTAAAGTGTTTCCATCGGTCGCATTGAACTTGTAAGGCACCCATAGAAAACCAATAGGGAACGCTTTTGACTATAGCAAAAAAGTAAAGAGAAAAAAAAATCAAGACTGCCGTCCGATGAGCTGCAGATACTTTGATTGTTATATGGAAATCTTACATTATATGAAAAAAATTGGATTCCTAAACGGTTTCTCGTTCAAAAATGGTTTTGTCCAGAATTTCTGGGTATGCTCCTGTCAAGAACATTGAACAAATATTAATAACTCAGTCATGAAACAAGAGTAGCACCAAAGTCTGCTTTCAAGGAGATCCAAAAAACTTCTTTGAGATCCAAAAAACCGTTATTGATGAATCCACACAGGAAGAGCGCCGTGTCCGTAACTCTAGAGCAGGGCGCTTCTGCTTATGAAACGTTCTTTTGTACAACAGACATAGCAGAAAGTGTTCATATTTCCGCTTTATGACTATCGGCTGGCTATGATCACATGAAAAGGGTTTAGTTAAGTACTCTAAGACGTTTAGGGGCGCGGACAAAAAGCCATAGAAAGGCACGACGAAGTGCGTGCCCCTACATGGCAGACAGTGGAAAAGCGGGGGTTTACAAAATCAGGGAATGCATTCGCAAAACACCGCTTCTCTTCAATAAAGAAGCGTAGAGGAGAAAGAAACGTAATACGAATAACTAAGGCAAACAGTTTTAGATTGTGGAGCCCGAATTATGAGTGTTCAATACAAGTTTGACATTATGAAAAAAGGCCAAAAAAAGAAAACACCTTGAATTTTGCATACTATTACACGAAACAGACAGAAAACAATTTATATTTCACTTTGTAATTTCTTTTTAGGTTGCAGAAACATACGGTTTTAATCCCGTAATGATATATCGGTAACATCTCCGTTTTTTTTCTCCGGACAGTTCATTTAGGATGGATGGCAAACAAAATTTCAGCATCTGTTTCCCACAACTTGAGTGGCATACATCAACTTTTCATTTTTCTGGATTGCGTGCAGAATACACAGAATGGTTAGTTGTAAGCCCTGATAGTTTACATAATGAATTCACGTGCTTAATCATTTCCGACTAAGGCTGGATCAGCCTATTAGTGTACAATGACTGTACAGAGGTTACGTTCAAATTTTTTAAACGACTCGGTCGTGTTGAATAATAAGTAACTTTACCAGTTACACCGATTACACGTTTCTGTGAACGTAAGAGTTCCTTAATATTTGCAAGTCTTGTAGCCCGCACAAGCGGACCATAAGTGCCGTGAAAGAG
>JARKHS020028697.1:0-42498 GCA_030143305.2 Amblyomma americanum
GCATATCATGTAATTTTGTCCTTAACCAAAGTGGAATGGTGGCATTGGTCTATTGGTGCCTTAATACGGCAGCCTTGAGTGGTTCAAGCTAGCACTTCCAGTGACTGCGAATTAGTGGCTGTCTTATTACGCGGCGGCAAATCGTAAATGCGAGCCTTTATGGCTGTACATCAGGATAAGTATTACATTACGGCTACGAACGTGTCAAGCTGTGACTAATAATTTCCGAAATGGTTTAGCCATCAATATAAACTTGGTATCCATACAAAAACTAAAGGACATTTGAAAATGGCATCACGGCGGCACAATTATTTTGTGCTGTATCTTTGCATTTTTTGGAGCTGCTGTGCACATGTCAATTTCATGCTTTCTGTTTTCTTCAATAGACCCCGTTGTTACTTATTTTTCTCACGTATTGTCTACTCATGTACGAGTGTAATCCTTTTTCCCGTGTAAATAATGGCAGAATCTAGTTGATATTTCGAGATATGGCAGAATCTAGTAGATATTTTGAGATATGGGCCTCCTTTTCCTCTAATCGATGGCGTATTGAAACCAGAAATAAGCTGCCTAAATATTGAGCAGTGTTAGGAAGTGTGCATACTCAGTACCTATCAGTTTGAGTACAGCCGGAGTTACGCTTCTAGTAATTATTTTCTTCCTCCAATGAAAAGCAGTGGTTCCGCCTAAAAGGCATTTACGCAGGCCTAACCGCTTCCTCTTTTGCGCAGCGCCCCTGGTGCCGACGGAGAAGCGAGAGCTTGAAGACTCTCGGAGGGCACAGCGTTGTTCCTTGCACAAGCTCGACAGGCATCGCCCCAGAAGAAACAAGAAGGAGCCAACTCGTACTGGCAGCTCCGGAAACCATGGCGCCAGTGGATGCCAGGAGCAACGACGACCACAATCCGCGCCAGCGGGAGAATGGTTGGCAAGCTGCGATGAAGGAAAGGACAGCAGGTTGCCTTCGACAGACGCTCTCGGCAACGGGTTCCACGGACGGCCAGGCCACGGAAGCAGTGCGAGTCAAGAGAGCGTAGAAGTCGCCAGACGCCAGTGCGACGATGACGACGAAGAGAAGGTTCTGATAACAGACCTGTCCTGGAACTCGTTTGACGTCACTGACGAAAGCCACCCATCCGGCACAGCAGACAGCTGTGAGTCCATTCAAAGCCTCCTCGATTTCCGTGCCTGCGCGATGAGTCGTTTTTTTGTGAATGCGGCCTTCTTACTAACCTTTCGTTCGTATTAACATTTGTTAGCCTTCATGCCTGCTTCATAAGTGCGGCCGAGGCACAGCAGACCCCCTTAATATACTAGCGGCATACCACAGAGAATGGGCAAAGAAATTTTCGCTTTCTTTCTTCGCGAGGCAAGCATAGCTTTTGCTAGACTTACCACCAGCTAGGTCGATTATGAAAGCCACTGTTTCCTATAAGTAGTACCTTACTATGACTGCTAAATAAAACGAGGCTTGTGAACTGGGGCTATTGCGAGGCGAACTACGTGGCATTCAATGAAGGAAAGAAGACGTCGGATCAATAGGGTACAGGTATATACGGGCTAGCGGCTTAATCATAATGTTCTAGGGCACAAAACGCAAAGAACATCTTCTGTAAAGTATTGGTATTCGCAATGTTTTCACGTGCACACTCTCGAAAACCGCAGGGCCGATGGGCATCAAGACCCACTTTCCTGAGCGGATGAGCGCCATGCCAGCCGAGCCACACGCTGTCGCCGAGGCTGATGGAGAAGAGTTATCTGACCGCCATTGCAGAGACCACTGCTTGACAGCAGTTGCGAAGCCCGAGGTCGGGACCACTGCCGAGACCTTTGGTGGCAGGGAGCTCGATGAACTGCTCCAACTATGCGGCCAAAAAAGGCCGGCTACATTCAGCGATCTCTTGCAGGAACTGTAAGTGCACCTCTATGATGCTTTATGCTGCTGTGCTCTTAAAAGCACACTGAGGGCAATATCGTATTTATCTTTATCAATCTAGCGATTTTTCTGCAAAGAGGCTGCTTTCACCACAAAAGTTCCTATTACGAGTTAGAAGAGGTTAATAAATAAACAAAAAAATGTCTCTCGACCGCCTGTCGTTTACGCTACGAACATGCAGTGGGTGCAGAAAACGTTTCGGCACGCATCCGTGAGTCTAGCCTACACAACAATTTACTTCCAAACTGCGATCACGGAGTCCTTTTCAGTCCTGGCGTACCGAGCTTGCATCGATCCTTACTGAAAAAGTGTGCATAGGTTTGAAAGGGTCAGCAAATACGGTTGCAGCACATTTGGTCTCGCTCTATAGGATTAACGTCCAAAAATTACTCAGGCTATTAGAGACTCCGTAGCGAAGGGCTCCGGACAATTTGAACCACATGGGGTTCTTTAATGTGCACTGACATTGTACAGACACGGTCCTCTAGCATTGCGTCTCCATAAAAATGCGACCGCCGTGGCCGGGATCGAACCCGCGACTGCACTGTGCTTTGCAATTTCAGTGCTCTTTAAGAACCCCAGGCTGTCGAAATTACTCGGAGCTCCGGACTACAGCGTCGCTCATTGCCTCAGTCGCTTTGGAAGCTTAATCCCCTTAAATGTTACAGAGTGAAGCCGAATCTGCAATAATTAAATTATCTCACCCGTTCAAACCTCTATAAACTTTACAATAGGCCAGTGGCGGGAAAAACAATTTGAATCAAATGTTCTCATCTATAGAAGCATTTTTTGTTGCCGGGAAAACATTGGTGTAGCCAAAAGCTGGCATGAATTGATTTTTCCTAAAAACAAAAATTCTATGGAGCTCTCCCCTGTGTTCCTTCGAGGTCGATTGACACGACGTTCCGAATCGCTGCCCATGTGTTCGTGTGTTAAATGCTACCGTATGGTGCTCCACCCACATGGACCGTCCCAGGACGTTTTAGCTTCGCAGAGACTGACGATTCTCGACTCTGATGACGACCAAAGTGATTTCGTCGGCCCTCTACTATATTTATCTGGGTTCACGATTATCCGATTCGACTCTCTTTTCTCCACAAGGCTAGGCTTTCGCTGAGTTTTTAAGGGAAATTGATGTTTTTGGGCACCTCATTGGCACATTTCGACTATCGAAGGCTTGCAAGCCACAGATAGCGAAATATTGCTTTCGTAGATATTGGAACAATCTCACCAGGTTGCATACCTTCCGAATTCGAGCCTTAACCCAGGCACAGTGCAAGAAAAGGCAATTATTCCTCCAAGAGCACTAAATACAACATATTTTCACCAGCCTTGGTAGCACTTTACGCGCTCTAACGCCACAGGCGCCTGTAGAACGCATGAGCCATGAGCTCACGTCCGCTACACATCACCATATATGCACTGAACACAGGCAGGGCGCTGTATTTATTTATTTAGTTATTATTTTGCTTGTTTATTTTTTTTTATTTACACAATAGGCCTAAGACACCATTAAGGTTATATTCTAGCTGTGTTTGAATGAAGGGGGCTCGAACAATAGTAGTAAAGTTCGCAGCAAAGCACCCGAATTCATCATGTTATGTGGCAACGAATAAGACTCTTTTTATTCCAGAGTGCTGTTCAGAGAAAAATTTGCGTGGTTTAACAATTGTTAAACGGGAAGTGTAATACAGGAAGTGGAGACCTTGGAAAGAAAGAACTGGCGATTTTCACATCATACCAATATAGTGGCGTTATGGAGGACAGCTTGTGTTAGCAGCGAAGATACGATCACACTTCACGCGTTTTATTCTCACCACAATGACTATCTCGCCATCTTCTGCCGATGGTGGGAACCTCCCATAAGCGGAATTCTTAAGTTGCTCGCAGCGTGAACGAAAAAGCCAACCACAAGGAAGAAATTCCTGGCGATTGTTTGAAACAACGCAGCGCGAAGGCGGCGGACCGTAAGCGGGCGCTTTAGGGACAATTTCAACGCAATGACACTGGCTACAATGACGTCTCTTGTGCAACAAGAGAATTGTAAACCTTGCCGCACAATTGTTGGTATTTATCCCTTGAGAAAAACAGCAGCATACATCTATCATCGCTCGGCATACGGAGAAAGCAAGCTTGCTTACATGTTGGCCAATCAGTGTCGCTATTACTGCAGCTTGTAAAGGTCCGTAGTCATGACTATTGTCTGCGTGTGGCTTTAAATATGAGTAGATTTCTACTCCTGCATGTAAAGGCGGAAAAAGTGAAGTCGCCTTTTTCACCGCACTGTCTACTAGGAGCAACCGCTCCTTCTGGACACCGTTTGCTCGTATGAAGTGTAAGGAATGCGTATAAGAATTGCAACGCTGTTATTATAGCATTGTCTGCGTGCGGTTCTATTCAAAACATAACATTTTGCGACCCGAACATCTCAGCCTATAATGACTGCGAGGTCGTGAGAAAATGAAAAAATATAAAATAATTAGCACGGAATAGAAGTTGTGTCAAGCTAACCACTTCCCATCATAACTGCGAACGGAGCACTATATCACCTTGCACTGTAGGCACACTTCACAATTCCAGGTGGCCGAAAATCATTCGAAGCTCTAGAGTGCGGCACATGGGCCGCTTCGAAGCGTTAAGCTCCATAGTTTACCATCTATTTCATGTTTCATGTCATAAGCGCTCACACTTCTTAGACAGTCATAGCCAAACTACTGGTATTTGAGATTCGCCCATAAGCCATGTGTTCCCAGCTATGCTTCTTAGCAAACAACGCTTCGTACTTACTTAGAACCTTCTTGTCTGGCAGAATCCTACTCTTAAAAATGGTCTTGGTGCCTCACGAGAACAGCGCGACTATAGGGAATTCCCAGCACCAATTAGGTTCCATATCCAAAAACAAGAGGACAAGACGTTTGCTTCTTGTCTGCTGGTTGTTTTGCGCTATCGAACCTAAGGGGCATTACCCACTAGCCCTCAGCCTAATCCTTTTAAGATGTTAAAGTCACCGACACACTTGTCTAGACCACTCGAAACAGCGTCCTCTGTTGTACATTTGTAACAGCTTCCGTTGTAGGGCAGGCCTCGGTACAAGGTTCAAAAGACATGAAGATTACACGTGATGCATAGGGATGTGCCTGTAAGATAAAGTCAGTTTTGGAAAACTAGGCCACTTGTAAGTGACACAAGTGCACTCTCAATTGGCAGCGTTCCAGCGCTCTAGAGAGTTGTGCGGACGACTGTGGAAGAATTTATACTTGCTTAATGCCCATACAGGATATCATGACGCTGTTGTGGAAGGCCGCTCCGGGTTAAACTCAAACACCTTGGGTTTTTCGTTTTTTTTACACGCTGCGAGATATCAAAACGAGACAGGGTTCTACATCTCGCATAGACTGCGTTGCTGCTTCAGCAGTCGAAATCGAACCCACGACCTCCTCTTTAGTGTATGTTAGCTGCTGAGCCGCTACGGTGGCTGTGGCTGGACGAAAGAACATAAAGATCTTCATGAGGCCCATTCAGTCGCTGAGTCTCCAAGTGCCACGCAGATTCTTCTTCAACCGTGCCGTTAGCGAACAAGGTGCAGACGTCACTCGCATGGCTGGTAGCGCAGAGTAGCGATCTGCGGAAAACGGGAACAAGGTCACAAATCAGGTTATGAGTAGATAATTCGAATTACTTCTTTTTATAATTGTTAAATGCTTCTCGGCTCAGCAAGTGCTGCTTCTTATTGCTGGTTCAGGCTAGCTCGTAGAGTCTGACGGCGTTGCGGAAAGCGAAGACGCCGCTCAATGCGACCCCGATAATGAACTTGATTTTAAAATATATAAAAAATAGATGCAATATATGATTTATCTTTTTCACCATTGCCTTGTGATGGAGGGGGAGAATAAACGCGGTTACAGATTAACGTGATTCTTAATCACCTATACAGTTAGGAGTGGCATGCGACGGCGCCTCTATCGCTTTGCGATACACATTTCTAATGCACTTGCACGCTTAATTTTGTGATGGAAAAAGGACAAGTAACAAAGAAGACTCAAGAGCACTCGAGTGCTTGTCTCGAGAGAAGACTCGAGACAAGCACCACTGTGTAGAAGGAAAAAAACAACAGACAAAGCGCGCTTATAACATGGTTGCTCTACATAAGCAGGTTTATGGTGCATAATAATGAACACCTAGAGAAGGGGGTTTCATGAAGAAAATAGCTGAGGTAGATTTAGTGGCTAATACTTTCTACGTCAATATTTTTATCAATGAATTGATGAATAAGTGATGGAAATTGATATGTTGCCTTAAGACTGCAATTACTGTCATTGCCATTGGGGCAGAACTTTAAACATTGTGTTGAAGTTGGGCACGCTGTCTTCTGTCGGTGAAAATCGTACAAAAATCATCCTAAAACGTAACTAACTTATGCGGTGACAGTGGTTCTTCTATTTTATTACAGTGCAAAAAACCGTGAAATAAAAGTTATAAAACTAAATCCCGCCGGGAAACGCTAGCAAAAACGCATAATTACGCCAGCGAACCCCTCACAGAACAATGCTAACGCCACGGATCTGCACGCAGCGATCCTCTATGAAATACGCCGCAGCGCTGCCACAATGGGGCGCCCAATTCATGAAAATCGGGACTGTGCAAACCTGTACCCAGCGCACTATATCAGGGCAGAGGTTTAACAGGCGAAATGAAAACAGAAGGTCGGCTGTTCATTCTGGGTAAAGCATTGAAATTCTCTGGCTGAGAGGGGCGTAACATATGAGCGCCACTCTAAAAATATATGCCCTATTCCCATTCAACACGCAGTAGTAAAGCGAAACAATCTCAATGCCGTCATTCACTATGCATTTCTGAGCTGATTTTATTGCAATTTTACCATGCATTAGCTTGTTCCTTAGCGACCGCCTTTTGAACTCTAGACGTTCTTTCGACTGTAGTCTTGTGACATAATGTACTTGTCACACGTAACTAGTATGTAACGTTCAAGTGACGTAGTTATGGTTGCTTCGTCAACGATGCAGTGGCGTGGATAAATGCGTGAAACTCCGAGAGGGGGATGGCGAGGAGATCTTCCGCGTGAGCACAGGCCGCGGAGATGCCCTGCTGACGGTGCTTCATGACGACTACCTCATCCGGCATTGGAAGCGCACTCTGGACGACATAATGGCGCATTCTGGACCGTGAGTGGGCGACGGACTTCGCCATTCAGATTTTGGCCTTTTCACGTTTATATCGTGCTAGAAAATTTATGTTACACTGCCTAGAAGCAGTCTGCACTAAGCATGAATTTTTTGTTGCTACGCGAGTAGGCTTGAGAGCGCTCCGTCAAAACCACATGCGCTGATGAATTCATAAGTAGTTGCAAGCGCCCTCTCGTCAGATGCAAATCAACACCATCATTTTGATAACGAACTGGCAGTTAAGCTTGGTATTATGGGAATCTGCGGGCGAATCAAAATTAGGACAATGAATTCGCGGTAAAACACGGCACAAAAAGAAATCTGCGCGCGAATTACAAACTCAAAGAACTGTCGATATCACAGTTGCCTGATCCATGAGACTGAAAAGCGCCATTCTGTTGTCCATTTACACTGCTACCTTGGGCAACGTACTAGGATGGTGGAACAAAACTTCGACGTGATTCAGCAACCTTTATGCGTTTTACGGTGCAGCACTTTAGCGTTATCCGCCACTCTTGTTTTTCTAAACAGGTCGATGCGATAAAACAAATGGCGCCTACTGCATTACCCGAGTGTGTTTGACGCAACAGCTTTCTTTTTATGTTCTGCTAGGCGCTGTTTGCGCTGAAGAAAAAATATAGTGCCACAAAATGGACTAAAATAGTACTCGCCGGGTGGTAAGCGTGCGCCCAGTTCCCGAGCACGCTTGGCGCCTAATTTCGGAATGATGTGCTGGAAAGTAGGAAATCAATAGATTAATATCTGAAGATTTGTAGAACACTGACAAGCGTAATCAATGGGGTGAGCCTCCAATGAAAACATTCTTCATGATTCAGATTGCGACATGCAGCATAACATGAGTTATAAGAAAGATAATTAACAAAATTTAGAAGAGGGAAAATACGGGCTGGTTGGTACATGTTTAACGAATTGGAAAAAACAGCGCAATCAAAGACGAGACACAAGAGAAGCACAAAACACCGGCGCTGACTAACAACCAAATGGTTTATTGCTACAGGTGAGGCAGCATATAAATGAAATGGCACGAGTAACAACACAAAGTAAGCATGACAGAAAGATACCGCACAACCACACAACTTGACTAAAAAAAGGGGCACGTCACTGATTAAGATACGCAAGTTCCTTTGATAGTAGATTTATCGATGGGCTGCTGATACAGGTGTTACCGAGCTTTCTGATATGGCAAGCCTCCGAAATGAGCCTTGTGGTCTCATCTTTATAACGGGCGATGATAGTGGTCCTATTGAGGTGCGCTTCGCAATCATCACACTCAGCACAGTGCACAGCAAGATGGTTTCTGCGAGACTTGTTCTCTATATCTTTTGCATGTTCACGCAGTCTATCATTGATGCATCGTCCCGTCTCACCGATGTAGAAACTGCCACAAGAGGTCGGGATCTTGTAAACGACACCAACACGACACTGAACGAACTTCCGCTTATGCTTCTTCTGGCAGCCTTTTCTGCTTCTATCCTCATTAACACGCTTGCACAATCCGCTAAGTTTATTCTTGGCTGAAAAAACCAGCCTAATGCCTCCTTTGCTCACTATCTTCTTTAGATTGTGCGAAACTTTGTGCACATACGGGATGCACACTGTTCTTTTTCTTTCTGCCAGAGCCGCATCGGTGCCCTTGATCTTTCGCAGACTACATTCTGCAAGCAGGGACTCAGCAACATTTGACACCATCTTCGTGGGGTAGCCTGCTGCAGATAGCCTGTTCACCTGTGCGTGGAAACTGCCTTTTGTCTGATGCAGACATGATCTTTGCAGTGCTGCTCTTAGGCATGCCTTAGCGATACCGCGCTTAACAATCTTCGAGTGAGCTGACCGGAAAGGGAGAAGGCTCTTCCTGGACCGCGGCGAGTATGCCCAACAAATATGGTTGTTAGAAATTGTCAGTTCCATGTCTAAAAACCTGAGCCTATTATTAGAGGGGAGCTCTGAAGTCAATTGGAGGTCATTAAGTTCATAACAGAACACGTCAAAAATCTCTGCAATCATTTGCTGTGCGTCATTAGTACGATATAAAATTAGAAAGTCATCAACATATCGCATTATCTTAACAATGGGCGCGTCATCGAGCTTAGTTCGAAGACGCCTGTCATAACTTGCTAGAAGTAAATCGCTTAGTACAGGAGCGATGCTCGAGCCAATGCAGACTCCTTGTTTTTGGATAAAAAACTTGCTGTCTATAGTGACAAAGGTTGATCTCATGTAAAAATTTAGCAATTCTAAAAACCTGCTAACGTCCATTCCACATGTGTTTTGGAATTTTGTTACGCCAAAGCGGTCGATGCAAAGGCTGACTTCCGCGGTCACAGAGCGCTGAGGCAAGGAATAGTAGAGGTCCTTCACGTCAATCGAGAAAGCGCTTACATGTGGTGGGCACTCTTCCCGAAGGAAGTCTGAAACAGTCTCGGGCTTCCTGATGAGGAATGGGTCGTCCACCTCCAGGTGAGAAAGGCACTTCTGCAAGAAAACAGCGACTTCACGTTGCCACGTGCCTCTTTCAGACACGATTGCGCGGAATGGGCACTGATCCTTGTGTGTCTTCGCACTGAAGAACATAGAAAGGCAGGTTCTTTTCGATGCCCCTACAGACGAAGCCAGCCTCGAGAGGCCGGCTTGTTCACAAAGCTGGACCGCTTTTTCTTGCACCTTGGCAGGTTTGACGGACTTTAATTCCCTGAAGTTGGCTTGGACTGCTTCTTGAGCCTTTTCTTTGTACAGGCCATTGGACACAATGACAAAGCCACCTTCCTTGTCTGACTGTAGCAGCTTCACCTTTGCATCTCTGAGGGCTTCCGCAGCGGAGGTGAGAAGACGTGTGTTTCCCTTCTTGACGTCTTTTGGGAGGCACTCAACTCCTTCCAAGATGCATCTGTTGGCGTCATCTATGGTGGCCCTTTTTGCAGCCGTCCGCACAAGAGAAAGCAGCTCAGTTTTGTCCAGACGCGGATGTTCACAGAACTTCGGTCCCTGCTTGAGAAGGCTGTTGACTTTCGTAGGGATGTTGACGTTGCCAAGCACAACCACTTCCTGTTGGACGGGCCCTGGAGGTCTCCTTTTCCGTGGAAGCCAAGGAACTATCTGGCGCCACATGAATTCTGCTGTATTAGATGCCAAACGCAGGTCTTGTCCAAATCTTTTGTTCCCTGCTTGTGTAGATACCTCGCTTCTGCACGCGATGCTCAGGCACTCGGTGTAGAACCTGGCTTGCCTCCAGGTCTCAGATCGCAGAATGCGGCAGACTCGCTTTGCATGACCATCTGAGGGTGCGAGTACCCCAAATAAGCTGAGAACATCAGGAGGCAGATAAGAGTTCTTGATTGAAAACGTGAGAAGACGAGCCCGGCATGTGGTTGCGGCCAAAAGATTGACACATATAACTGAAGAGCGGAGGCATAAAGAGGGTAGAAAAGTGCCCGATGTAGAAGAAATGAATTCCAGAAGAGGGAAAATACGGGCTGGTTGGTACATGTTTAACGAATTGGAAAAAACAGCGCAATCAAAGACGAGACACAAGAGAAGCACAAAACACCGGCGCTGACTAACAACCAAATGGTTTATTGCTACAGGTGAGGCAGCATATAAATGAAATGGCACGAGTAACAACACAAAGTAAGCATGACAGAAAGATACCGCACAACCACACAACTTGACTAAAAACATCCGCGTCTGGACAAAACTGAGCTGCTTTCTCTTGTGCGGACGGCTGCAAAAAGGGCCACCATAGATGACGCCAACAGATGCATCTTGGAAGGAGTTGAGTGCCTCCCAAAAGACGTCAAGAAGGGAAACACACGTCTTCTCACCTCCGCTGCGGAAGCCCTCAGAGATGCAAAGGTGAAGCTGCTACAGTCAGACAAGGAAGGTGGCTTTGTCATTGTGTCCAATGGCCTGTACAAAGAAAAGGCTCAAGAAGCAGTCCAAGCCAACTTCAGGGAATTAAAGTCCGTCAAACCTGCCAAGGTGCAAGAAAAAGCGGTCCAGCTTTGTGAACAAGCCGGCCTCTCGAGGCTGGCTTCGTCTGTAGGGGCATCGAAAAGAACCTGCCTTTCTATGTTCTTCAGTGCGAAGACACACAAGGATCAGTGCCCATTCCGCGCAATCGTGTCTGAAAGAGGCACGTGGCAACGTGAAGTCGCTGTTTTCTTGCAGAAGTGCCTTTCTCACCTGGAGGTGGACGACCCATTCCTCATCAGGAAGCCCGAGACTGTTTCAGACTTCCTTCGGGAAGAGTGCCCACCACATGTAAGCGCTTTCTCGATTGACGTGAAGGACCTCTACTATTCCTTGCCTCAGCGCTCTGTGACCGCGGAAGTCAGCCTTTGCATCGACCGCTTTGGCGTAACAAAATTCCAAAACACATGTGGAATGGACGTTAGCAGGTTTTTAGAATTGCTAAATTTTTACATGAGATCAACCTTTGTCACTATAGACAGCAAGTTTTTTATCCAAAAACAAGGAGTCTGCATTGGCTCGAGCATCGCTCCTGTACTAAGCGATTTACTTCTAGCAAGTTATGACAGGCGTCTTCGAACTAAGCTCGATGACGCGCCCATTGTTAAGATAATGCGATATGTTGATGACTTTCTAATTTTATATCGTACTAATGACGCACAGCAAATGATTGCAGAGATTTTTGACGTGTTCTGTTATGAACTTAATGACCTCCAATTGACTTCAGAGCTCCCCTCTAATAATAGGCTCAGGTTTTTAGACATGGAACTGACAATTTCTAACAACCATATTTGTTGGGCATACTCGCCGCGGTCCAGGAAGAGCCTTCTCCCTTTCCGGTCAGCTCACTCGAAGATTGTTAAGCGCGGTATCGCTAAGGCATGCCTAAGAGCAGCACTGCAAAGATCATGTCTGCATCAGACAAAAGGCAGTTTCCACGCACAGGTGAACAGGCTATCTGCAGCAGGCTACCCCACGAAGATGGTGTCAAATGTTGCTGAGTCCCTGCTTGCAGAATGTAGTCTGCGAAAGATCAAGGGCACCGATGCGGCTCTGGCAGAAAGAAAAAGAACAGTGTGCATCCCGTATGTGCACAAAGTTTCGCACAATCTAAAGAAGATAGTGAGCAAAGGAGGCATTAGGCTGGTTTTTTCAGCCAAGAATAAACTTAGCGGATTGTGCAAGCGTGTTAATGAGGATAGAAGCAGAAAAGGCTGCCAGAAGAAGCATAAGCGGAAGTTCGTTCAGTGTCGTGTTGGTGTCGTTTACAAGATCCCGACCTCTTGTGGCAGTTTCTACATCGGTGAGACGGGACGATGCATCAATGATAGACTGCGTGAACATGCAAAAGATATAGAGAACAAGTCTCGCAGAAACCATCTTGCTGTGCACTGTGCTGAGTGTGATGATTGCGAAGCGCACCTCAATAGGACCACTATCATCGCCCGTTATAAAGATGAGACCACAAGGCTCATTTCGGAGGCTTGCCATATCAGAAAGCTCGGTAACACCTGTATCAGCAGCCCATCGATAAATCTACTATCAAAGGAACTTGCGTATCTTAATCAGTGACGTGCCCCTTTTTTTAGTCAAGTTGTGTGGTTGTGCGGTATCTTTCTGTCATGCTTACTTTGTGTTGTTACTCGTGCCATTTCATTTATATGCTGCCTCACCTGTAGCAATAAACCATTTGGTTGTTAGTCAGCGCCGGTGTTTTGTGCTTCTCTTGTGTCTCGTCTTTGATTGCGCTGTTTTTTCCAATTCGTTAAACAAAATTTAGTTTTTATTTGCATAGCCGAGAACGCCATCTAGTTATGTGATGTGCATCAATCCCAACATATACTCAATGAGGGCTGCATATACGTGGCCATCAGGATGTTTTTTTATAAAGGTACAAGGAATGAAGCAAATTCCCCGTTTATATACACCCATCTAGTGCTCCAGCGAACTTTCGAAAATTTGTTCGAATTGTTTCGAAAAGTTGTTCAAAAAATTTTAAAATCTCTGAAACACTGCCAGCAATGATGGACATCAGCATCATGAAATGTCATCATAATTAAAAATTTTGGAAATTCAGAACTGCCTTTTTAATTAACAAAATATTCTGGTTAATACTTAAGGAAATTGATAAATCATGTACTGTATCAGTTTTTGAAACCCAGGAAAAATATAAAGCACTGCAGCGCGAGGTGGTGATAGTGAAATACTTTTTGAATGCTCAAAAAGAGAGTTTTGGAGCCAGAATACCCGGCTACATGGTCGGTATCCTAAGTCCGAAACACCACACGAAGGGGTTCCGTCTCAAGCCCGCTTTACGAGAGCCCTTTGGGACACCAGTCTGAAGCAGTTGAGGAGGGCAGGCTACCATGCCTCTCTGGTAGGGGTAGGGGAACGGGTGAGGATTATGAGTACATGCCCACACCATGTGAAAGATATCGCAGATTTCTCCACAGTGTGGACAGCGCCCATCTATGTTGGGGTCAAATTGCTTCACTACGGCAGTAGAGAGAAGTTCCTGTCTGCAGGCGCCGCAGAGTTCGCTTCTCCGCATTACTCAGCCCGGCTGGGTAGAGACGATGGCTGTCACAGTAATGGATTAAAAGTTCACGGAACTGCACAAGCGGATGATGAGCTTCTCCATCGCCTCTAAGAGTTAATTTTTGCCAAGATTTTCTTGGTTTCAAACTCCGTATATCAAAGAATTTTCAAAGCGTTATCTGAAACAGAAAGTTTGTATATGTGTGTTTTTCATTCTAGCTTTATTCTTCCTCTGCATCCTAAACAATTAATACCGAATAAAAACCAGCAACATCACACACTTCCAATTGATCGCCACAAGTTAAAAAAACCAGTCCCTAACTCTTCCCTGGGTTTCGCTTACTTTTGACTTCTTTTATAGGTATACAGTCATGCTTAGGTGTCACCACTTCGCGAACTTTTGCGTGCGCTCCCAGACACCCTTAGAGCTTGTGGGGTAGCGGTCTCGGTCACAAAGGAGATGCCCTCGACTCAGCGTCGGAAGCTCAGCCGGAGACCAGCTACCAGTGACAAGGGGGTTTGTCGTTTGGTGCCCAGCTTTCTCCGGTCGCAAGCCAGAGAATGTGTCGGAGCCAAAGGTTCACAAAACAAAACAAAGTTTATGCAGCGAAGAGACGATACAAATGATTTCACTATCACTCGTACGGGCAGATACAAAGTGATTTACAGATACAAAGCAACTCATGCAAAGTGACAATCGAGAGAGATTACATTTTAACAGAACCTTTGCACCTAAAGTGCACTAACACATAGAGAGACAATCAACCAAAACACGATTTGTTCACGGGGCACTGCGACAGTCCGACGACCTGAGGAGCTCGACGGGGCCGTCCCGCAGGTTCGCGCGCGTTGCCTCGCTGGTCCGGGCTGGGCGAGTGGTGTTCTCCCGGGAGTCTTGCGGGCGCCCTTCTCAGAAGCTTACACGGCGGCTCGGGCTAACCGACGGCGGTTGAAGCCCCTCATTTATAGGCGCGGTCCGCGTCTGTTGAAGCTCCTCCTCGGTTGAAGCTCCTCCTCCTCGCGCCGGGCGCGCGACCCCATTGGTCGAGCGCGGAAACCACCTTCTAGAAAAATCTAGGTCATTCGCGCCACGCGGAGTCATCGGCGCAAGAGCGAAGGGGAGAGAGTATCACTTTAGCCCCGACAAGGTCTACCCCCTTTCAGTCGACAACGAGCAGAAACTTCTCCGACATTCTAGAAAAATCGACACCGCGCGCGGCCATGCCTCCCTCGGCGCCGCGCCGACGAGTTGAGTTGCAGCAGTACGCGCAAAGCTACGCTCTCTCCGGGGGTGTTTCCCTGCTGTTTTGTTTTATTTTACCGTGCGCGGGCGCGATTGCTTAGGCGCAGCGCGGGTATTTTTCGAAAGTGCGCCGAATTTTGTGACACTAGGTAATATAGACACTTCAGGTCCCGAGCAAGTGTGTCCATAAAACGTCGCCCGTAATACCGAATCATGAAGAAAAAATATTTTGAAAAGAAAAACTGCTTCTTGAATACGGAATGCTTCTGTGCATAGCGGCGAGGAGTTAAGTGAAAATTGGCAGTCTTAGAAGCTCCAGGTACAATTTCCTGGTTGCCATTGTCATTAAAAGCTCGTTTGAAGTGGTTCATGCGTGTGTGTTAGGTAGGGCAAGGTAAGGTAAACTGGTAGAGTAGGGTAAGGTAATAGGTAGGGTAGGGTAGGACAGGGCAAGAGAGGGCACGCGTAATATCTGACACTTTGCTCCATAAAATGATACCTGAACCGGTTTATCTATTTTTCTATTTTTTTTGTTCTTAAGGTCAACTGAAATCACTGCAGACAGCTTCAATAATGACGCGGGCTTGGATGACATCCGAAAGTATGTTTTTCATTTTTTGTTCAACACTGTGGCATTGACGTCCACGTTAACTGATTTGACGTTTTTTGTAACAATCTTTCCAGGTGTTACTGCGTGCGGGACAAGTACAGTGAAGTCTTGAACAAAGCCTGCATCAATTACTTTTACCTGAAAGGATGCACTAAGTTCGGAGAGGGTACGAGCACTATCACCGCACTTCCTTTCACTCTCCTCCATCTGTGTTTTATGTGAAAATTACTGAGCAGCTTCCGTGAATTTTTATAAAGGAAAAGTTTTGACGCTTGTGCATTGTAATAGCACGCACATCGTTATTCTTTCATTCTCTCACTACTCGAAGCTACAAGGCAAATACTCATTGCTGGTATACAGCCTCTAACGCGCAAAAATTCCGTTCAT
Source organism: Amblyomma americanum (assembly GCA_030143305.2). Taxonomy (NCBI): domain Eukaryota; kingdom Metazoa; phylum Arthropoda; class Arachnida; order Ixodida; family Ixodidae; genus Amblyomma; species Amblyomma americanum. Next base: position 15,885 of record JARKHS020028697.1, read on the forward strand.
TCTGAATACCATGTCACTCCCTTGCTACTGCCCGACATTCGCTAGAATGACATTTATTGTCGACTATATTCGATAAAAACGTGCGACTTTCTTTGGTTTGGAATGTGTTCTCTTGAGGGCGAGGCTCTAGAAGGACACAAAACGCTAATCCATGAAATAATTTTATTTTTACTTATACTGAGTGCATACCTTTGAATATTATATGCTCTAACCTCTTCTGAGGCTTGCATCAGCGCTATGCAGTTAAAACCCGGCATACGTTGTAAATCTCTGGGACATGTCTCTATGAACTCCTGTTTAGCATAGGAAAATCAAGCAACTCCTGGTGGAGCAAATGTCACATTTTGCAGGAAAGATGCCGTAGCGCTCTCTTGCCTTCGGCGATTCGAAGCCAGTGACTGATGGCATTGTGTTTACATTCATCAGCGACTGTGCCGTTTTGATTTTTTATGATAATTGCATCGGATTTCTTAGCCACTTTATATAATCAGTTCGTTTTACAAAATATTTTCAAGCGTAGTAACATTTGCAGGGCAAAATTTTATTTTTTTTGGGCACACATATGTCGCAAGCGGTATGTTTTCCCATCGTCAGTGCCATTATTCACAGATGACGTTAATTTTTGTGGTGAGGCAGTAGGCAGAGCTAATGGCGTTATGTTCGGCGCTCGTTAGCTCATCAGTGGAAATCAGAAAAGAAAGAAACAACATTAAGCGCATTGCACACGACAGGCTGCAGCCTTTCACTTTCAAACAATCTCGCTTGTCACCATTTTCTCCTTTTCTTTTGATTTGGAATATCAGGAGGATTGCGTCCTATATTAAATTAATGTGAACGTATTTGCTCGTTAATTGTGTTTATGGCGAAAACTTATGTCGTGGTTTAAAGGCAAAAACTTATAATATGCCTGGTATAAATGTATTTATCGGTGAACACAGGGATACACTTGGTATTTCGCAGATGAACGAGGAATGATCCTCCCATACATGGTTGTCCTCAAGCCCCTCCCTGGACAGACTTCTAACTACCTTTAAAGGTAAGTGTCGTCTTTCATTTCAAATTACTCTAATGAACCAATGGCGCAATCTTCATGAGCTACCCACAGCATGCTTTGGTGCTGTTTTCTGTTTCTTTTCCGGTTTTCGCCGCAAGTACTTGTGGTCCGCGGTGCCATCAGACACCCAAGACGGAAGAAGGCGATTCTGCAATGTGGTTCACATTACCGTGCAACGTCTTTTCTATTAGCGGCCCGTAAGCTAGTACTGCAGTGCGCTGTGCCACATATACACGACAATGCTCATCTGAAACGTGTTCTCGCAAACATCTGTCACGATCTTGCGTTATCACAGCATACTGGACAGTGTCCCCTGTCTTGGTTCGTTCACTGTGCATTACATGTCCGTGAATGCTGGACGAGGCAGATTGGTAGGAATCAACTACGAAGAAACCAAGTGAGGGGTGGGGGAAAGAGGAAGCCGGACAACGATGAGTCCACAGGCCGCTCTAGATGGCCGGGCACTGCTGTGCTTCGGCGACCCCTCGGGCCCATACCATTGTCAGAAGCTGTATCTCCGGCAGCGAGCTGCACAGAGCAGCCTCCCACCGCTCTTGATGTTCTGACCCTTGCCACGGGGGCTTTGGTTTGTTTGGGTAGTTCAGAAAGATGTTATTAAAGTCGGCTCTGGTGCTAGGCCACAAGTGGTAGCGAGAAAACAGCAGAATAGAATGCGCTTCCCCTCTTCTCGTCCACACAAAAGGTCACTATCCTCAAGTTCCCCACGGTGCAGTTAACAATATGCGCCAGGTATACAGCGCCTTTCCCCTCTTCTTCGTAAAGCAATTGATTTCAAGATAATTATTTTATTGATGCTTCAGATGATGCTAAAAACGACTAAGGTTTCCGCGCGAATTCCATTAATAAATGAGTGTTTTAATTTGTACCCTGCAGCTTACTTACAACAGTTTCCAGCTATCTTTAAGTTTAAGTCAGAGTACTACTTTACTGAAGGCGAATTGTTGTCAACGCCGATCTCGGTGACGAGATCTTGGTGTCTGGAGTAACTGCGAAAATACCCCATTGCCACCGCTAGTGATCCTTCTCCCGAATCCGAACTCGTAAATGTCCGAAAACGGGCACCGCGACTCCTGTCAGTGTTGGTCATGGAAGGCACCGCTGTTGTGTATCATGAGCACTTTGTGAAAAAAAAACTGCGCAGCATACTGATGCCATGCTCGATAAGCTGAGATGAAATGCGATTTATAATTCTTTCCTTCACTCTCTTCAGTTTTGGACGCCTGATGCGTCCGCAGGAACCCCTCCGCAAAGAGTTACTTAACCCATCGAGTTAAAAAAGCTCCGAACCAAGATCCGGCCATGAACACTGGTTTTTGCCTAGAGGTTAACAGATTGTGGCACCGCCTATGAGCTGTAAGATCCAATACTGAGGCTGGTCTGCCACTTCTGTGTCTGTCCTGAAGTCGGCAATTGAGTAGCGCTGAGCAGTTCCTCTGAATGCGGCAGGTGGAATTCACGTCTGCTAACCTCCGAGGTTGATGCCAGCACCAGCGCCAGTTTCGGTATATGGACATTGCAACAGGCATTGATGAACAACTCAGCACTGCTTTGCCTAGAGCCGGCTTTCGCCATGCTCGAAGTGGGCTCTGCAGCGTACACTTGACTGCTGCTGTCCTTCGTTCACAGGCTCGAAGCGCACAGACCGCAACTGAGCGAGTTCCCTCACCACGACCTAAACATCAGACAGCCTGCGCCTAAAGTTAGAACATCAAGTTTCTCTCGGCGCCAAGGAATGCCGAGGAGAAAGCGTCAAGAGACCACATACAGTGGTCACGCTGTTTGGATGCGGTGTGTTTTAAAGAATTGTTGTGTTCTAACTCTGCCTATGTGTCTGTTTGTGCATGCCACTGGAAAAGAATGAATGATTAACACCTTTACTGCAAGGGAGGGATGCCTCTCGGTCGCTGTTCCAGAGTAAGGCAGGATGAGGGTGTATTTGCAGAAGTGGTATCTTGTCGGGACTAGAACACGGATATATGTGCACGCGCATATTCACCTCGGTATCACAAGAATGCGTGCATAATAAGTTCGCCACATCGAACGCGTACTTAGGTGTCAGATAAAGGAGTGAATAAAATTCAAAAGCTGTGGGAAAAGTCTGACTTACAGTGCCTAATAACGGACAGGGAAGCTTATTTTTCCAGTATTTCGCGACAAGGCCTGCCATCTAAAAAATGTCACGGCTCGGTCACGTTTAGGTCAAATGACGTTCATTACGTGGCACAAAGATTTGTATCAAAGATTACTACTGCGGTGTTATTTTGAAAACTTTCATTCCGTTTTCTTTGAATCCTCAGCCATTGCTGTATTCCGTCATGCCAAACATCACCAAACAAAACCCCTGACTGCAGACTGGGTACGTAAAGAATGAAAACGAAAGCAGACTGGATCCTCAGCGGGTGTGAACTTAGCTGGACCACATGTCCACAAGAGCAAACACTTGAGAGTGTACGCTCCTTCACTCAGCAGTACTGCATGTGAACGCAGGGTTTCCATTTGCGATATACTAAACCGAAGTCGACGACGACAAGCGGTTGTCCCAGAGGAAGCCCCTCACGCAAACATCGGTGCAAAAAAATGTTACCAATTATTTTTTCGTTCTTCCACGGCTGAAAGAAGTGGCCGTAGCTCTACCGCGCAGGAATTCTGCTCTGCCGACGCCATTGATTGATAACTTTGCCTCAAAGCTCGTCTTGCTCTTTCTACACGTCAATTGTGCCTTCGAAGCACGTTTTATTGATCTAAGGGCAAATCATGCTCATGAGACATAGCACATAATTTGCTAAGAGCTTGGTTTTGGGTGGGAAAGGAAGGATTAATTTAGTCAAGGAGACTCCAGCTTCCATCCATTGCCTGTTATATGTGTTTTATGTGTTGTGTCGTGTTACCCATTCTCATCGCTTTCTCCTTTATTGAAGCTATGCAGCGCAGCCTTTCCGGATGTTGTGATTCTAGTCCAACGGGTTTAAGGGCAGCTGAATACCCTAGATGAGCTGGTGCAGCAATGACGCGATGCTCGCCGCCTCAAGTCAAGCCTTACACACAACGTATGCACTCAGGGCATATGCTTCATCGCACTCCATTCTACATTCGCCCACGCCACTTCTTCCTCCCTGGCGTTTTGTGTAGCTAAGCGACAACAAGCCAACTGATCTACGTCGGCCATCATGTACACGCGCGGCATCGTCGTTCCGAGACCGAATTACAGAGCAAGACGCCAATCTGCCGCATCGCTCCATCGTTATGTACGTTGATGCAAGCATCCAGGCCTGCGAAACAACAACGGCAGTTTACTGTCCTTGCAAGCCTGCTCTGAACAAAAAGTCAAGGTTTTGCCTCTCAGAACCTCCTTCCTCCTTCTGTGCGGAGATGCTTGCGGTTCAAGAGGCGCTTTGCTCTGTGGCCGCCGTTCCCATGCTACCCACGACCCGCATTGTCATTCGCACCGACACCCTTCACGTCACACGCCTACTACGACGAGTCACTCGCACCCCAGAATTCTTCCAAGACATCCATCGTCTAGCGGCATGCATCCCGCAGCAAATCCGTATTGAGTGTGTCCCGCGTGACCTACTGAGCGCACAAAGTCGCGCAGATTCTGCGTCCCGCCTTTCGACCCCAACCTCGTCTTTGCGTTGAGTCCTCACTCTGGATGACACCACCCTCCTTTTAACAAGAAAGGAAGACCTCCGGTGCCGCACACGTGCTCTAATCCGTCCGTGTGCGGTAACCCTCCCACGTGGTCTTACCCGTGCAGAGGAGGTTGCGCTTCGGAGGATACGGGTCGGGGTTGCCCTAACGCCAGCTGTGACACGCAAGTGGCCGCATTTCAATGATTTATATCCCCGCCCCGGGTGTCCAGTCTGCAAGAACAGAGACTGTGAGGCGCATGTCTACCACCTATTGCGGGACTGCCCGGCGCTGAAGCCGACGAGATTTCGGCACCTGGCGGCAGTGGGATTCGCACCGGACAATCCAGATTGCTCTATTGCCTGGATACAGCGTCCATATCATCGTTCACTTCTTCATTTCATCAAATCAACCCACCTTTTTTCTTTATTTAAGCATCTTACTCATCTCTCACTTCATAGTTTTAATGTCCTGAGGCAATAAACATCGTTTAAAAAAACTCAAACAGGAGCAAGTGCAAAACATGCTGAAGCATCTAGCGTTGCTGGCTGACGAGAACCCCCGTGGCTGCACGGTTGCGAGTGCCATTGCCTGCATCGCGGCAATTGCAAGCTGCACAGAATGTGTCGAAAAATTCAGTGCCCAGGCAACCAACAGGAAAGCCTTACGTCTGCTTAATGAGGACTACCTGATAAATACCATGGGCATGACCTTTATGATAGCTCTCAAGGTATGCGACGTAATCAGGCCACTGATACCTTTCATGGGTCACGTGACATGAACTGTATCAAGACTTGGCCGCCGTCCAGATGAAGCAGGGCACCAGCATGCCTTCATATCTGGAAAACGGGAATGGAGGGCTACAAAATCCTCGTGAATTGCACTAGCTGTGTAAACGTTGCGTCTAGAGTGACTGTTTCTCTTGCAGTATGTCAAGACTTGCTCAAGCGTTCTTTTTTTTCAAAATAAAGAGCATGTTTTGCATTGTCAGCCTTGATGTCTTTCTGGCACTGCTCGTTGATATTGGCCAGTATACCGCTATTCACTAACCCAGAGCAAATGGGATTGTCACCATGTGCCATATCTGATAAACGAAGCACCGTTGACATGAACGAAGGCTTGCTGGCAATGGACGCTTGGTACTAGGACGCTGGATGCGGGGAGAGAAGTGCAGCTTTGATGGAACATCGTTGTCTGTACCCGTTAAAGGGACTGACGTATTAACGCGACAGCGTTAAGGAGCTCGTGTCGCAGAAACGCCGGTGTCGGCGTCTTTGGCCGTGAGCTAGAAATGGCACATCTCGCTGGACACCTGAAAGCTCCGTAAGGGAAGAGATTTTCCTTTCCTTACGGCGCGGTAAGAGTGTCCAGCGAGAATTTTGAGACAGGGCGTCATTTCCTTTGCATAAAACCAATTTTCATTTCAATTTCCTTCCCTTACGGCCCGGTTCGGGTGTCCACCGAGATATGCGAGCCATGCGTCTTTTGCTTAAATTGTTCAAAAGGCCACGCGTCGTGCCGAACGGGCGTTGGCCTTCCGTGGCCTCTTTGGCAGCGCTGCAACACGCTGTCACGTCTCTCTTGAAGCCGAAGCTTATGCGTCCTCCAAATTTGAACGCGACAGCGTTATGGAGCTCGTGTCGCAGAAAAGCTGTTGTCGTCGGCGTCGGCGTCTTAGGCAGTGGGCGAAAAAAGGCGCATCTTGGTGGACCCCTGAACGGCGCCGCAAGCGAAGGGATGTTAACGCGACAGCCTTAAGGATTTATTGATTGATGGATTGATTGTATCACGGATTAATCGGGCGATTGATTGATCATTGATTGATTGATTGATTGATGGATTTTCTTTCCCTTACGGCGCGATCCGGGCGCCCAGCGAAAAATGTGAGACAAGCGTCATTTACTTTCCTTAAAAGCAATTGTTCATTTCGTTTTCCTTCCCTTAACGTCCGGTTTTGGTGTCCGCCGAGATATGTGAGACAGGCGTCCAACGGGTCACGCGTCGCGCCGAACGGGCGATGGCGTTCCGTGTACCCCTCGGCAACGCTGACACACGCTGTTGCGTCTCTCTTAGAAACGAAGCTTAAGTGGTTAGGCGCTCGGCTACTGATCCGAAGCTCCCAGGTTCGAACCCCACCGCGGCGGCTGCGTTTTTATGGAGGCAAAACGCGAATGCGCCCGTGTGCTGTGCGATGTCAATGCACGTTAAAGATCTGCAGGTGGTCGCAATTATTCCGGAGCCCTCCACTATGGCCCCTCTTTCTTCCTTTCTTCTTGAACTCCCTCCTTTATCCCTTCCCCTATGGCGCAGATCTGGTGTCCAACGATATACGAGACAGATACTGCGCCATTTCCTTTCCCCCAAAACCAATTATGTTATTAATAAGCGCCCTCCAATTTTTTAGTCTTAAGATTCCCGTCATTAGAGGGCAGCACGTCGAGGACGCTGATTGGCTGAGGCGCTTACTGGCGCCACTCACTGGCGTTTGCTTGCTTCCCGCCGCCGACAGCCGTTGCGTCGTCAGTAGACTCGAAGACGCCGTGCCGTGAGGCCGCATCTGCTGTGGGCCGCTGCAACGCGAACGCCTATTCTTGTACAGGTATGTCAGGCTTAAATGTTCGATTCCTTTTGGAAAGCGTTCATAGCTAATTTTAACGAATTTTTCTTAGTGCAATTATCACTCTTCCTTTAGTCAACTATTTGTCCATTTGAGATGGGTTTTTGTGGCATTTTTTTCTGTCGAGTGCTTCGTTGTATATGTATATTAGACTTAAATTTCGATTCCTATTGGGTCAGCGTTCATAACCAATTTTCACAAATGTTGCCTTAGTATAATTATCATTATTGATTTTGTCAACTTTTGTCAATTTAGATGGTTTTTTTGGCATTTTTGCGGGATTTTTTTTTCAATCGGGCACTTTGTTCCGCGGGAAGTCGTTGATAGTTTTACGCTTTGGTTTTTTGAAGCTAGACAGCCGTTCCTAATTATATTCACCGAATTCTGCGTAGTAGAATACCATTCTCGTGTCAGTGAGGTAATTTCTCAGTTCTACGACACTTTCATGAGAACTGCGTTCGTGCCGGCCGTTGACTGACGCTCCTCGCCGCAAGTGTTCCGTGAGGTAAATGCCGAGTTTTCAGCTTTCCTGAGCGGCATTTTCGAATATTCAAATAAATTTGGCCTAGTCACGCTAGAATTGTTAATTTGCAACATTCCATCTTTTTAATCAGTTCCGTGCCCTTCGCTGCATCTGGCTTGCGGAGTTCGCGTTTGATAGGCCAGTTACGAGATTTTGGGCAATATCTAGAGTGGTGGGGTTCATTGTTTCAGGTCTTTGGGCTCGAGTTTTGCGGCTGTGTAAAATTTTGACGCCAACTTGCCCGGTGGAAATATAATCTGCGGAAGCCAGTATGGCCGTTCGAATACACATTTGCATGAGGGAAGCGGGGAGGCTAGCTCAATGGCGGAAGACAGGCGTGGCGTCTTGGCAACCTGGCGTTCGCTATTTTGAATTATCCCCAGGAGGCACGGACTTGCGACAAAAGTATTAGGCCCACTTTTTACGATTCGGTTTATAAATTTTGACACCGACACTGGCGTTAGGGTCGGCTTCCTTTGCAATTTTGACATTAATTTGAGGATTTTGTGCTTTCAGAAAGTTTTAAAGCTTGCTCCGCGTCGCAGATTTTAGTGCAGCATGGCTTTTATACGGGTGCATGTACCAATTTTTTTGGCTTTGCAGCAGTGGCAACCACTCTGGAACAAGATGGGATCGCAACAGTTCTGCCTGAAGTGGAAGACCCACCAGTCGAACATGCTGGCCGCGTTCGAGCAGCTGTGGTTTAACGAAACGCTGATGGACGTTACGCTGGCGTGTGAAGTTCTATCGCTGAAGGCGCACAAGATGGTCCTCTCCGCCTGCAGCCCCTTTTTTCAAGCACTTTTTGCCGGGAATCCCTGCAAGCACCCTATAGTGATACTGAATGACATGCGTTACATGGACTAGAAGGCGATAGTCGAGTTCATGAACCGCGATGAGGTAGACGTGTCGCAGGACGATCTCATGGCGCTCTTCAAGACTGCCGAGACTCTGAAGGTCAAGGATCTCGCGAAGGACACCAACGAGAACAACAATGGTGGTCTCGTGACCAGTGTGGACCGTACTGCGAACGCTAGACCAGTGGGTACGCCGCGTGCCGAATCTCCGCCTCTCAGTAAACGGAAGAGGAGCCGCCGGCCTCGGCGGCGCTCACCTAGCGACTCCAACAAGAGCGACTCTGAAGACGCTCCGCTGGCGACGCGTATCAAGGGGCCTGATAGTGCTGAAATTTTTGACGACGGTAGTATGTCTAGTGCTCACAAGACCAACCCTCCGGCCGCGTCTCCTTTGAGTCCGGCTTCTAATGTGGCGTCGTCGTCGTCTACTGCCGTGCCTTCAGGCGCTCGACACGGTTCAAGTGTTCAGGCCAGCATCTCTCAGCATACTCAGGACTCGGTTGGTGACGACGTGGGGGAGGGCGACGATGCAGACTTCGATGTGGGGCCTTTGGACGTTATGGAAGAACCTGCAAGGACTGAGAACGTAGGTGGCCTCTTGCTGCTGTGCTCCCCGTTTAAGAGTCTGTGCGTTGGACTCAGTATTTCGCGCAACGATTACGAAACATGTTCTTAGTTCTTACGATGCGCCTTTTTCTGTTGTCAGGTTCCAGAGTTCCCGGACGCCGACCTATCATCACAAGCACTAGGGGACAAGTCACAGCAGTCTCATCACACAGGGTCCACATCCGACAACTCTGCACTTGTTCCTGCTCAACGTTCATTGCCTTAAGACATCTCTGCCACGAGTTAAGGTAAACAAAGTTTTGCTCAAGTTTCTCAGCCCTGTTGCTGACACCGCCTCGTAACTTGTCATTTGCAGTAGACATCAAGCCGTCGCCATCTAGTTTATTACCATACGATTGCCAGACGATACCACCTGTGGTCGCCGCCTCTCCTGCCGCCGCGTTATCCGGGGACGGCGCGTCCACCGCCATGGCGGTCATGGACGCGTCTGGCGTTCCTGCTATCGCCGGCCTGTCAGGTTATCAGCAGTCGACGCCGACTCATGGTACGTATCCCGTCCCTGACCACCCAAACCACCTCCATCTTTTTTTCTGCGTCACGTTTTCCACACGGTGATCATAGCCTCTGTGGTGCTTCGGGGTTCAGCTTTGCCTGCAACGCCGGGCGCTGTGCACATGCTACGATTGCATCGGGCCCCACTGAACGCTGGTCTCTGGTTAAGCTTCCCTGTCTTTGGGCTGTAATTTTACTCTGACACGCTTTGTGCTCATTTTGTTCCGATACCACCGTTTATTTTGTAACTCTGCTAGGGAGCTGTTAGACGCAATGTTTTGCATTTTTCTGTATCGCCATGCTCTGTACGAATTAGACAGCAGTAAAGTCATTTTCGCATGCTGCTTCCGTCAAGGAGACTTCCCAGAAGACGTCCAGTCATTTGTCGGGTGTCATGTGTCGTTCAATCATCGGCGCTTAGTCGCGATGCGCTTTCGGTTTCCTGGATCCTGGAGCCTCCCTGCGTTCCTGTCCTGGGTTTCTGGGGGTGCCTCGCCACGTCACTTCTTGCCTGCGGTCTTCACTCGTTCGATTTTCGCGCCGCGCGCAATTTTTGCATCATGCGATTGGTTCAAGCATCAGTGAAGACTCCTCTTCGATGACAAGTTTCGCTCAGCGCCCTTTGAAGTTCAAAGCTTTTTTTTAATTTCTGTAGATTAACTGCTGGGGCCTTAGGGTTTTAGTCTTTACTGTGTGTACTAAATGTGCTTGTATTGCTATGTATTTGCCCTGGATAATATGAAATAAATTAGGAATTGGTGGGGTTTCTAGTGTTCCTACATGATTTTCTCACGGGGCGACCAAATTTTCTCTGTCTCTCTCTCTCTCACTCTGTGTGTGTGTGTGTGTGCGTGCGTGCGTGCGTGCGTGCGTGTGTGGTGTGTGTGTGTGTGTGTGTCGTGTGTGTTGTGTGTGTGTGTGTGTGTGCGTGCGTGTGCGTGTGCGTGTGTGTGTGTGGCCAAAAATGGCGAGCACACAGACCTGCTCGTAATGTACGGCGCTCCTTCGACAGATGGCGTGCCGCTCGCCCGCTTCTCCTCTTCGTCTTGTTTGAGCGCATTTGGGCATTGGGGACCGGTACGAGGATGCCCCAATACCCTTGTGTTAAATAAGATTTCTCGCTCTCTCCCCTTCCAACTTCCACTCAATTTCTCGTCTTTAATCGACACAGCTCCTCTTTCCGCTCACAGCGGGATTCCTAGGTGCTGCGTCCGATGCGGGACGCCTCTGTCGTGATCACTGCGCCGTTGCGCGCCTGATGGGAAAGCGCCCCTGCGGTGTGTGCCGTGCTGCTGGCGAGAAGTCATGCGTCGGCGTGGCGCTACCAAACGAGATAGAGGACGATCCCATCGGGACGTAAGCCCCGTGACCGTGTCCGCCTTAATGGCGCGCCGCAGCCCGACTGTCTGTTCCCATCACGACGTTTGGCTCGCGTAGATCGTTTCTCCCTCCGAGCCGCCGAGTTCTTTGGTTCGTTCCGCTTGCTCTATAGATGAAGTTGTGCTCTGAACTTAGTTGTGCTGTGGACTTAGAAGTGTTGTATTATGAAAACTATGCCATTGTGTTACTCAAGAGCAAGCCGAGCGAATGAGTTTGTGGTGGGAACAGGGTACGATAACGCTATCGCGTTCCACTGTTAAAGGCGAGGCTTAAGCGTCCTCCAACTTTTTTTTAATATATGGTGACAATAAATGGCGATTATTAGTGAATATTTTATCGCTTAAAGGTAACTGGCTAGAAAATCGGTAGAAAAAATCATTTGCCGCTGGTGGAAACCGAACTCATGACCTCCCACTTACCCGTCCGGTGCTCTACCTACTGAGCGGCGGCGATGGCTGTCAGATTTTCTTTTTCGGGGTATTTAAGTTTACGTGTGACCTGAGCTTGAAAGTGTTCATCAACACCACTCCGTCCATAAGTGGCGGACGTAGTACGTCCTGTGTTACCGATGGTGTGACGTGGAACGTCATCGAACGGCGAGGGTGGAAGCTATGTGAGGACCCTGTTATGCATTTTGTGGCATAAAGGCAGCCAGAACCGAGACCCCCGTTAAGAAATTAAACAGACAAGGGAAGGAAAAATGAGGAGCTCGTTATATAAGGTAGCTAAAAGCTAACTGGTGAAGGTAACGATAATTCAATTTATGGTATGCTAAAGGTGTCCATTAACAGAGCTTATCCTCGACCCTACCGCTGGTCGCGCTGGGAGGCGTACCGCGACTGGGAGCAACAGAGTGACCCCTGGTTCATCGCCAGTGTTGTCGAACGGCTGGCACGGGAGCAGGCAGAAACACTGACCCGTTGCAAGGTCATGGTGCACGCGGCATATGCAGATGGCGAAGCGGGTGACACAGGAGACCCACCATGCCGCGAGGCCGAATGAAGGAATAACGCGTCACTGCCGCACAAAGGAAAAAGACTCTCGTTGGAGTATTCAGTTTCAGTACAATCTGTGCACGGCGCGAAACGTATGATTAAACCTGACAAATAGCTGCGGTTCACCTGCCGCAGTTCATTTAGCAAATTAGCTGCGGTTCAACTGCTGCCAACCTGGTTAGATAGGGAAAGCTGTTGTGTATCGGGCAAAAACCGACGTGGCTTGGTGTCTGTACCGTTGAGTGCGTTCCGGACACTCGGGTGGCAGCGCGCCGACCCTGCCACCCTGACAGGTGGCTGTTAATGGTTGATCGCAAGAGGTTAATCACCCAGTGAACGCTGCGACCTATTGCTACAGTGCCGCGTGTATGCCTCAACGTCGTAAGCGCTAATGCATGCAGTCCACATCTCTCTCTCCCCACCGCCACGAACCTCAGATCGCGATTGAGGCGTCCACTTCCCCGGGGAGCCAGTTCTGCGCCTTCCTTTCCTCAAAATCATCGGTGTCAGGAACGCTGTCAACGCCAACGGCAGTGAACACAACGGACACCGACAGTATATAGCTTCAGTGCCGCGTTTCTCCTACAACGTTGTGAATGGGTAGGTTAAGGCGCGACTGAGGTGTCCACTGTCCCAGGGCGCCAGTTATAGACCTTTTTTTTGCTTTCGAAGAAAATTGAAGTTTGGTTTCTAAAATTGTTTTTGAGGAAAGGAAATGGCGCAGTAACTCTCTCATATTTTGGTGGACACCCAAAACGCGCCGAAAGAAAGGGATAAACGTGCTTGGGCTGAAGGTCATTCAAGGCCATTCTCTGGTCTGTGCAACGACTGCTTTACCTACCGCAGTGAAGCTTTTCGCTTCAAACAGCGGCGAAATTTAAGGTCATGTGACGGAGTCGGCGGCGGACACCCGCTCCGTGCGTGACGTCACTGATGCTCCGACATACGGTGGCTCGCGTGATGCGCGGTGTAAACTAGCGTAGTGAATCTTTTCGCTCCAAAACAAATTTGTTACTATCGCTTCACCCGACCACGACGGCTGCGTTTCGAAGGAGGCGAAACGCTAAGGCACCCGTGTGCTGTGCGATATCAGTGCACGTTGAAGATCCCCAGGTGGTTGTAATTATTCCGGAGCACTCCACTAGGGCACCTCTTTCTTCCTCCTTTATCCCTTCCAGTACGGCGCGGTTCAGGTGTCCGCCGGTATATGAGACAAATACTGAGCCATATCCTTTCCCGAAAAACCAATTAATATAATAATAATATTATTACTATTATCATCGCTTCTCCGGCCTTATAAGTTACTATAAAGAGGAGCTAGAATAAATTATATTCGCGGACAGCCTATAGTGGCTGCGCTGCAGAAGCTACGGGAGCGCTCACTAGCTTTAACGCCGATCACTCTCCCTGGTGAAAGGGTGAATAATAGCAATAATTGGTTTTGGGGGAAAGGAAATCGCGCAGTATCTGTCTTGTACATCATTGGTCACCTGTACCGCGCCGTAAGGGTAGGGATAAATGAGGGAGTGAAAGGAAAGGAAGAAAGAGGTGCCGTAGTGAAGGGCTCCGGAATAATTTCGACAACCTGATGATCTTTAACGTGCACTGGCATTGCACAACAAACGGGAGGCTTAGCGTTTTGCCTCCATAAAAACGCAGCCGCCCGTGGGGTAGTATTAAGAGCGCGATTTCGAAAGCCTTGCGCCTCGCCCTCGTAGCTTCCGCTGCATAGCCATAAAAGCTGTCCTCCAATTTTGACACCACTTCTTTGTACAATCATATCAGTGTGATATAACGCTCGCTGTGTCGACTGATATGTTATGAAGACCTGAGGCCAAAGCCTGAACACATGCTGTGCTGAAGCGCACGCCCACAACCTGGACTCATTTTTTATTGTGTAGTTTGCATATATTACTTCTCTCCCTAACCTCTCTTCCTGTTCCCTCACCTCTTTCATTTCATTTCTCCATTCTGCCTGCTATCCATTATCTCTGCTGTCCCAGCTCAGGTGCTCCAGTCTCGATGGAAAATGCGGAGGCTAGCAAAAATCTTTTCCTTCCTTTTTACAATTATTTTAATAAAAAAACCACTACCACCACTTTGAAATATTACAGTGACCGGTGGAGTGCGCGTCATCTTTCCAATCGCTGATGTGAAGAAACTAGTCCATTAATTCTCCCTTCAACTCTGTGTTGTAGTAATGTTCGATGATCATTCACACTGTTTTATTAATAACAGAAAGCAAACTTTTGAAACAGATCTAATAAAGTGATTATAGAGGTATGTAAGCTTGAAGATGCTTTCTGGTACAGGGGCCATCGCTCCTTTGCTGGGTCATACTCCTCTAAGAGAGCTCTGCACATCAATGTGGAAAATACCCGACGAGTGTTAGAGGTAATATTTATTATTAGTTTTATTTTAGACTATTGAAATAGATTAGTTTTTATTATTGCTACTTCAGGTGTTGAGTGTTTGGACTTTCCAATATTTCTAGCCTGTTTTTAAGAGCAAGATTTTTCTCTTACACACACTGAAACTCGTGGTTTGTGAGGTCAATATTTCATGACTTGGTCTGGACTGATGCTTAAGAATTTATCGCAGGCGCTAAATTTCTCGCTGACCAGAAGTAGCGTTCTCTTTATGAGTGAATAGAGGTGTGAGAGTGAAAAACTTAATTGCCTCTCAAGAGTATTAGACGTCGAATCCAGTTGTGTGTGTCTCATCTGTACTGCTGAACTCACACTGCGAGCAGTTTCATCGGCCTGTGACGCTTAGGAATACGCCCAATACTACCTGCCGGTGCATCCCAACACTCCGTCTACCGAGTTTCGTCGTGGTGAATTGCGGAGTCACTTCCGTGCACTGTGCTGCTGAGTAATAAGTGATCGCCCGGTATTATTAAAGTTTACCGAGTTCCACAAATTTCTTATGGCACCAATTCAAAACATCAGTCTTTATTCTTTAATACAAGTGTCCTAACAGGCAACTAGCTTTTGCGGCTAAGCAATGTGTATGAATGTCGACAAATTGCGCTTAATATTATAAATGAGAAGATATGAAAGAAAGAACTTTACCACGACAGCCATAGTATTCAATCTTCTGAATAAGGATGTGGTGTTGATGAGGTCGAAAGCTTTCGGATAATCTAAAAAAATGGCTAACACCATGTCTTTATTTCCAAAGTTTTGTAATATGACTTCCAGTTGTGCAAGTAAAGCTAACTTTGTTTATTAGGTTTTTTCCGGAAACCCTACTGTGCCTGAGTTATTCTTTCGACTTTTTGAAAAAGCAGTCAGCCGCAGAGGAGTTATTTGTTCAAGTCCTTTGGAAAACACGGGAAGAAGCGAAATGGGACAATAATTTGATAGATCATCTCTTTTGCCTTCATTATGGATCAAGATAATTCCTGCAAATTGCATGTTACGTGGCATTGCAGCTGACGACAGCCAGGCATTAAATATTTGCCTTAGCTCCGGTTGAGTTATATCAATGGGACTGGGCTGACTTGAGGCATCTTCCGACGTAGTGTTGATGAGTTAACAGTGTGTCGATTGCTTGGATCCATGTGATAGTAATTACGACTATTGTTTCGCTCTTCTGCCACGGAAAGGATGTTACCGTCAAAGCATTGCCTAGATCAACCTGTTAGCTTCACGTTATCTTTAGTTACTTTTCAGACTGGTTCAGGTGGCTGCACTGTTAGAAAATTGAGGATATTCCACACGTTCTGCTATGTCCCCTTCGATGAAATAAAGAGATTTGTGTGATAATTCATTTTGGCCGCACACATTTGTTTGTTGGCGAAGTTTCTATACTTTTAATGTTCTTTAATTTGTAAAGGTATTAGTCTGGAAAAACACTAGTTTTTAATGAGCTTTAGCTGATCAGAATTTACAAATGAATTAGGAGCTTTTTTAGGTCCTTTTAACATAACTGCTGGATAG
Organism: Amblyomma americanum; assembly: GCA_030143305.2. NCBI lineage: Eukaryota > Metazoa > Arthropoda > Arachnida > Ixodida > Ixodidae > Amblyomma > Amblyomma americanum. Next base: position 32,025 of record JARKHS020028697.1, read on the forward strand.
TAGTCATTGTAGACATGACTCATATTTGTTCATAAACCTATAGTAAGCTTCCTTGGCGTTAGTCACCCAAAGTACATCGGCCCAATTCAAGCTGGCTAAACGATCGCGAAATAACGATAACATTTCTTATTTGATTACACCGTAGTCTAGTGTTCGTCTTGAAGTTTTCCTTCAGCTTACAGTATGGTCAACAATAAAAATGTGAAGTTGGTCACTGAGTGCGTAATTAACGGACATTGTTCCTATTACGAAATGTCTGCACTACGACGTAATGCGCTTTTTCCAGGCAAGTGAAGGTGTTCCTGCCCCTTTATTTAGATTATGTGTCTTTCCTTTTTAGTGGTAACATGCAGCTGTATTCAGCAACCAGTTTTTATGGACAACTGCCACATCATTATCTTCTCAGAGAAATTTTATATAGCATATACGCCACCTTAAAAGAGAGGTAATATGCTTTTATGAGGGACACATATTTTCAAAACCAAAACAGGCATAGCGGCACACCTGAGCACAGGCATACCACTATTTTGTATGTCGTCGATCCTAAAACAAATATTTAATACAAATCGAAAGGGCTTGCACATGAGTAAAAACTATATTTAGGAAGAAAAGAAACACACAAACACCCAGCCATGGCTAGGCTGCTCAGTCGATCAATTCGTAATCTATTCCTTCCCTTCCTCTTTAGATTTCTATTTTCCTAAAAGGATTTAGCGGCAAAACAGACAGCACACAGTACGAGAGACAGAACAAGCGCTTGTTCATTTTCTTTTACTGTACTTCTCCCTCCCTTCCTTATGTAACAAGACCAAACGAGGTACTTTTCTCTAATAAAGTGAAGTGCTGTGTGTTTCGGCTCTAAGTTTTTTTTACAAACATATATGCTCCCCAGCAAGTATTACATTTCTGTTTGACGCAATATTTCCTTCTGTAAGTATACCATTTCTCGTTTTTTGTGAGCAAATGCCAACTCACAAGAACCAGGAAACTGAGAAAGTCCTCAGTAAAATTAATGAACTTCAACATATATACCTCTGAAACACACTTATAGTACTAGCCAAATTTGAATGCCATGACGAGAGATACTATTTAAATGCACACATTTAGAGTTGCACCAAAGTAACATGCCACCAAACAAAGCTTAAGCCTTCGGCCTACACAACTGTGGCATAAACTCACGGACTGCATAAACTCACGGTTTATGCAGTCTGTTGTGCTGATAATTCTGCATTAAGGAGGATAAAAATAACTACACCTCGTTTAAAAAGTGTTTCAATGCTTTGCATGAAATATTCTCTAATGGCCAGGTATGCAGGCTAGGCAGCTTTGAAGCTGTATGTATGCAAAGCATTGATGACGGGCACAAAGAGGAGTACAAGTCTTCGACCGGAATGAACTTGCTTCCTACAACACAAGGTGTTCCAGTCGGCAGATGTGCAAAGTTATCGGTGACACTTAGATCCATCTTTCAGAATGTAGTAGCTTTTATGTCAGGGGAGAGAAGCACGCCGCCTGGAAGCTTAAGATTTTTTTTACACAAGGCCCTTGACATGGAGCAATAAGAGGCCTAGATTTATGTGGTCCAGTGAGCACTGGAAAATTTGGCGTCTGCTGAGCCTCCTTCAGTACAGCTCCTTGCTCTCATAGACTGTTAGGCAGCTGCTCAAGTTGGCGCTCGGGTTTTCGGAGCAGCCTTTCAGTGTAGGCATGTGGTTCTCATTTGGGAACATGCTCCATGAATCCATTAGTCACACATGTTCAACATCGGATGCCATAGGGCATAGCCCGTTTACACTGTGCGAAGTATGTAGCTTGCCCTATAGTTAATACAGACTTTAGCGAAATGATTCAAAAGCTCCCCCGCATACTGCGTTTCCCTTTTCGTGCCATTAGGCATTGAAAGAGAAGTAACAGCGACATGTAAAGCCATAAAATTTTGATACGTCAATGACAGAAGAACTGGTGACAGCAGCATAGGCCCCGGATATGGCAAGAAGAAACCAAACTCTGTGGGCTTTTTTTTAAATTTTTTTTAATTGGTTTTGGGGGGAAAGTAAATGGCGCAGTATCTGTCTCATATATCGTTGGACACCTGAACCGCGCCGTAAGGAAAGGTATAAAGGCGGGAGTGAAAGAAGAAAGGAAGAAAGAGATGCCGCAGTGGAGGGCTCCGGAATAATTTCGACCACCTGGGGATCTTTAACGTGCACTGACATCGCACAGCACACGGGCGCCTTACCGTTTTTCCTCCATAAAAACGCAGCCGCCGCGGTCGGGTTCGAACCCGGGAACTCCGGATCAGTAGTCGAGCGCCCTACCACTGAGCCACCGCGGCGGGGTCCTGTGGGCTTCCGCCAATCCAGATCGGTGAGTCTAAGCTTCCGTCGGTTAAATTTACAAAGAACAAACTGTACGTCCTTGACATTTCCCTCTGAGAGTTCCATGCGGACTTTGCTCCAAGCTTTAAAGCTTGGGGCCACAGGAGCAGAACACAATCAATTTGCGCCCCACACCTAGGCAAAGGAGGTGCATGTAATATAACGGGACGTCCCTGACAATGTCTATTGGTTGCCCCTCTAAAATACTGCTACCAGTATGACACTGCCCCTGCGCCCCAAGTTGTGCTCGACCGCTGCCGAACTTCGGCTGTTTAGTGGCTCCTGGTCGGCAGCCTACTAGATCGGGAAAACAAGCTCGGCAGCTGATCAGGCCGCGAGCATATGGCAGGCTGCTTGGCTCAAGGCTGGCCTCAAAGGTCGGGCCAGCCTTCAGCTCTGACGTAAAGCCAGCTCTCCCTCAAAAAGCAGATAACCCTATTTGGATCCTACCTGCACCGCCGGGCTACATTTACCACGGAACCTATACACTGCGCTTTGGTATTATTCAGCAATGTTGGCGACAAATTAGGTTCTTTAAGACATATAATATTGGAGCTTAAAAAACAAGTATTTTGGCAGCGTTATTATCAAGCTCTTGGGGCTCGAAGCGACCATCGCAGAGTTTTGCTGGTTATGGCAGAAGTTTAGATGCGGAAAGGCAACCATGCGCCTTCCCGCCGGAGAAGCGCGCTCGCTTCAACATGAGCTGCTTTTACGATTTCCTTTCAGAATTCAGCGCCACCTTGCTGCAAGGCGACTTTGTACTTGAAAATAATTGCATTTGTGTGCCTGAGCTGTAAAGTAGCTTGTGAAATTTATTAGATATTCTTGTTTTGTTTATTGTTAACAATTTTAGGAGCGCTCGGGTACGATGCAACAAAGGACGATCGCCCGTGAGCGCCTGAGCGTCTGTTGCTTTTATTAAGGCGCGCTTGCTTTAATAAGGCGCAATATCCTTTCGAACGGGAGCAGCGCTGACATGTTACATGTCAGCGCTTTAAGGGCGTGGCGGTTGTGCATTGAAACTTAGCCGCGCCACCATGCCAGCATGAGATTATACCGGTTTGGGCGATGAGCAGGTGTTTCTTTTCTGACTGCGCCAGCCGCATCTGTGACATTAGACGATGCAGCGTTGCGCACAAAACCATGGATGTGCTGTTCAGTGCATAGGTGCTTTGGACAAGCAGGCGCCGTTCTGTAGTCTTTGCTATCGTTCTGAAGTTGTCCGGCAATGTGTACTCGCAGCTTTGGGGGTTCGTGTGCCGTGCTATCCAATGCTTCCGGTTCAATTTCGGGCTCATCAGATCTGAGTGTGAATAACCGTTTGTGCGCAACCTTCACTGCGAAGTGATTTAAAGCATGGGCGGCACTTCACCACTTTCTGAATTAGCGAGTACTGAATTGAGGCTACGTTCTTGCGGGGCGGTCGCAGAGAACCGCTTAAGGCACAGAGTTTGCTATCGTTGTCTATGTGCTGTTCAGCCCAGTGCGATTGCTGGTGCCAATTCTAGCTGACTGAAGGAACTGCATTAAGCCTTTTCTATTCTGTATGGAGGCAAAATGCTGAGGAAAATTTCGCGTGCTAGACTTATAAAAAGCTCCCTTGATAACGCTTTATCTAATAGATTTCAAGGATACAGTGCCGTCTTATGCAAGGTTAAACCGGCATGAGTTGGTTCCTCACCGTGTAGAGCAGGCCTTTACCACATGAAAACCATTTGCGTCTGACTTGAGCCTTCGCTATCATATTGTGGCGTGCCAGCTCACGGTTGCTGGCTACTGTCCCACTCGTTACTGCTGTGGGCATTGTTCTACATTTGAGTACATTGTCAGCTGCTACATTTCTTACCACCGCGCTGCATGGGCTTAGAAGAAAAAACTGCCTTAGATGCTTCATACATGCATTACTGCTGCTCCGCTAGGTTTGTCTCGACTGCCGGAGTTTACAACTTTTATATCGTTGTTTTCTTACCCATAGGCAACTATGTAGATTTGCCATGAAAATAATTTATTTCCATCGTTCGCCACAAATGTGAATGCCGACGTGTTGGGGTGATTCTCAGTTGCGCCTTCCTCTTCCATTGTTTGCAATATGGTGTGCCAAAAACATGTTTGCGAAAGTAGTGCAAAACAGGTTCTTGAATGAGCTCAGCAGATGTATTTAAAAAAAAACTTACCCCTATGCAAGTACTGCCTATAAAGCTATTTTCAATTGGTCGTATGAATGGAGGGTGGTTAAAAAGGAAGTAAGTTTTTTACTGAACGTTTTGTTATTGCAACTAGAAAACTGCTTAATATTATTTCCCACTGCATTTAACTAAGGGCAGTGTGTGGAGGATACCATCCAATGGTAGCGCATTTAGCGTTATAATGTAATCCTACTGTGCAAGCAAAATTACCAGCCATATCCGACGTTTATCAACAGCAGTCTGTGTCATCACTTTCTAAGATCAGGTTATAACAGCGTAGCCATCTTCAGTCATGCCATAGTATAGCTTTGAGTAATATAAAAAAAATCTAAAACATATTGGAAACTAGAGGGCCTATTATTCACCCTGCACTTGCATTTACATTGTTTAAGAATTATTCTTCGGTAGGGTGTTTAGTCTAATGATAATCTTCAAGGGAAGTGAGCTTGCTAAGTTCTGGGTGCTTGGAGTGCAACCAGTGTTCATGTCACTTTGAGTGCTGCTTTCGCAAGATTACTGTCATGTGTAAGGAGCAACATAGTGCTGTCTCACGTAAGTATTTTCGATTATTCTTTGAGCATCTGTGGCCGCAACAAAGTGTTCGTGGCGTTGTTCTCTTAAGCCAAAAAATTATTTGAATTTATCAAGTAGGAGCTGAGCACATTGGACAAGGCTCATTAAATATGGAAATTAAGATTTAATTTTGGACTGAAGTGTTGAAATTCCTAATCGCCATAAAATAGTTTGTTTTGGTGGTGTTACTACCCTAAATCGAAACTCATGCAGTTTAAAGCTGTGATACTGGCTGCCACTAAAACCTGTGAAACTGTTTTCAGTAATGACCAAAAAACTCGACAATGACCAAGGTACTCGACTTATTAGTGCACTAATCGCAACGAAAGTCAAGTCATTTATGTGTTGCCTATCTAGGTCAATGGCAGGCTAGGCCGTGCAGCCTCCGTCTAACCTCAGGGTTCATAAATCTTGAGAACCGAAGCCTTTTTTTTCGTGAGTGGATATCTAGAGAGCGCATATTTGTTTTCAGGAATCCAAATACACTACTCTCATACAATGACTGAATTTAAAGGAGTACAGACACCTAAGTTTAGTTGCGTGTTTCCATCTCTGTAATTATGCTCAAAATATTAGAATACATTGATCACCACGGTGATTTTTTGCCTATGGCCGCTAAACAATTAGTAACTCAATTTCTTCTCTCATACTGTTTCGGTTTCATCAACGGAACGATGGCTGTGAGGGCAAAAGAGACTTTAGATCATCTGAGGCATAAAAAAACTGGAATATGCAATATAATCGCTAATTATTTATCATTTCGGGTCTTGAAGCGGGCTGCCCAAATCATTGTAGTGAATTAAAACTGTACCATAGATTGTTGAGTAATCTTTAAAAAGTTCATTGGAGAATAGGAGTAGGGAAAATTAGATCGCATTAGGAGATAAATTCCTGCTTCACGACCGTATTGCTGTGAGTTTGTTGTGTTGGATTTGATTGTATTGATTGTATTTCATTTTTTTATGCTTCAGGTGACTTAGACCAACCCTTCATGTCACAGCTCTTGTTCGGTTGTTTAAACTGAAACAGCATCAAGTAGAAATTCAGCTATATATAATTTAGCGGTAACATGGGTATTCCGGGAAATGGTCTCTGATTACTGATGTCTAACGCATCATTTCAAAGAAGGAAGCACACAAGCAAATTTATGGTGTCTATAGACCTTTAAGTTAGCTGTATCGAAATGTACACAAGCAGCGTCTTTACTAATTGTGTGAGGAAAATCATAGAAGGAAAACTATAATTATCGTGGCCTTCCATCTCTGTAAGAGTGCGCATTAGTAGGTGTCAATGTTCCTGCAAGTTTTTTAACATTCTTCACCAGCACACGGTACAGTATGAAGCACCCTTAGCGTAGAGCTGTCAGGCCGTGCACATCAATTACTAAAAAACTAAAATTAGACCATAGCCTTTTAGTTAAGCGATCATTACGACTTGCTTTGTTGGCCTTACAGCCTATGCAGCAAAGTAGAAGTTACTTAAAATGTGCGCTCAGAATCAGTGTTCACATGATGAGACTGCTCCTTCTGCTGAGTGGCAGCAGGTTGTAAAATTTCGAGTTGGACAGTTCAAATCATCGTTTACACTATTCTGTACCAACAGACATCAAAAATAATATTTCAGGATAATAGTGCGGGAAAATTATAGGTGTTTGATGTAATAATGCCTGAGCAGCTCTAGAGCAAGCCAGAATTGTTAAGTGTTGCAGTCTCTAGGATGTACGTGAGGTTTGAAAGGCAGCTTTGGACACTGGATAAGAAATGCAATACTGCATTTATAAAGTTTCATTCGTAGTAATCCTGACTATATAATGTGCTTCATTATTGACAACTTAAATGCATTTCTTCTGTAGGCTAAGAGTGATGCCTTCAAGTAAATTTAGTCCAGTTTACAGGCTACTGTGGGGCAAAACTTTGTTAGAGGAGCTTTAGCCTTCTCATATTTTACCACAGTTATCCTGCCTCCTCAGTCTATCTAGTGTTGCTCAACGAGCTAGTGTTTGACACAATATTAGTACACTTTACAGATAGATATAACCTATCTTTGTAGTTATTCTACTGAGCTAACAATTTCCTCATTACGCCGTGTTCATGCAGAATAGTAACGTTATTTTGTATTTTGGCTGACTTTAGTTGTGATATTGTGATTTGGACAATCTTTCCGTGATACTTAAAGCTGCGATTCAGGCGAATTGGTAATGACACATTGTTAAAGAATTCAGAAAAATTGGACACATGAAAGAAATACAAGCCACACATGCGCTGCCTCGCAACTGATTTTTGTTCTGATCAGCTGACCTTATAAAGTTTCCTTTCCGCAAAAAGCCCATCAAATATCAAAAATAAAAATAGACAAGTGGTACTAGTCATCATACACGATGTTCAAAAAACACACCACATCGCTGTGGTGCAACTGCATGAGAGATTTATTCTCATCTAACTTTATAACTTTATAAAATCATCTTTGTTTCTAACTATCATCATCTATCATTCTATCTTCATGTTTGAGTGCACCACAGCGATGTGTTGTTTTCCCTGTCTTGTATGATGAGTAGAAGTGTTTTTTTTTGCTTTTACGTTTGCTGTTGTGTTTTTTCTGGAAAGGCAAAGTTATAAGGACACTTCCTCTGAATAAAAATCAGTTGCGGGTCAGTGCCTGTGTTGTGCGCCTTTCTATCGCATGTCCCGTCTTTCTGCACTGCTCAACAATTAATCTTCCTACGTTGTGGGAGCTTCCTCTCTACATGATATTTCCCTCCAAGAAGGTCGTGTTCTATATCTATCATTTTTTCTCGTATTTTCTTAATATATTTTTAATAATTGGACTGCTAAGATTACTGCTTTTACAAGATCATAATTCATTGCAGTATAATTTCTAAAAGCTTATTTGTTTTTTTATTCTTAGGTAACTATTTTTGGTAGACAGGCTATTTTCGTATTCTGAAGAGTTTTGAGGGGCGGGGGGGGGGCAGAGTTATATTATGACATGGTTATGCTAAGTGTGAGCAGAAATTTCTTTGTTTCTAACAAAAAAGGAAAGTTTCTTGGGGATAACCTGCGTTGTATGTGTAGAGTTTCGGAATTATTTGAAAATATGAGAATTGATATCTTATTTGCGCGTTTCCTTTTAAATTTCTGTATTTTGGGCTAAGGGTTTATGGGGGTTTAACGTCGCAAAGCAACTCAGGCTGTGAGGGATGCCGCAGTGAAGGGCTCTGGAAATTTAGACCACCTAGGGTGTGTAACGTGCACTGACATCGCACAGTACACGGCCGTCTGGAATTTCGCCTGCATCGAAATTCCACCGCAGCGGCCGCGTCATTCGGGTTAGCAGCCGAGCTCCATATCTACTGTTTCATTGTGACAATGAGCATTTTGAGTGTGATATCGCAGTTAATTTTTGGTCAGTGCAGTGTTTTATTGGTGCCCTTGATTTTCAGCACATTCATCACCAGGGCCAAAATAAAGGCGCAGACAGCCTCTTTGGATTCAATGTCATCTTTCTCCTGCAAGAAATAGGTGATTGCTAACCAAGTCTGCAGAAAGAAAGCCACGGATATCATGAAAAGCGAAATGATCTTGTACGTTCACATATTTCATATTGTTTTGACTAGGTGGGACAATTTCCTTTTCAACATAGAAGTAACGGAAATTCTCGAATTTAGTATATACTTCTTTTTTCTCTACTTCCTAAACAATTTGTTAGATTTGTTCCCACCGGTGCACAAGATGCTTTCTTTTTCCAAAGCTGGTGTTAAAGCCGGAGATTCTAAAACGAAGGCCTGCATGTGAAGAATGTGGCACAAGTGCTCTTTTTACTCCGTTATAAACACCAGTTAGTTTGAACAAAGGCGCCACGCATTAAAGCGACTGCAAGAGAGCCCTTTCAGGCCATCTAACAAATCAACAGTTCTGTTGCTTATAGAAGTCTGTATCGTATATCTAACATTCCCTAACCTGCGTATGCAAGCAAGCAGTTTCGGGGAGTAAAATGCTGCTTTCCCTATTTGCCTCAAGCACGTTTCCCCATTTACCTGCAGCAGAAGCTCGAATCGTTTGGCCACCGAACCCAAGGTCGCGAGATCAAATCCTGGCTGGTGCAGCCCCATTTTGATGGCGGCGGTGGTGGTGGTGGTAAAATTTATTGGATGCACTGGGGCGGGTTTTAGAGGAGAGTGGAGGATTTCACCGCTCCCTTGCATGGGTGGTATACTCCTCATTCCGGGACACCATTGCCGGTAGCCGCTGCCAGCGCTTTTTGAACCAGACCCCTCTAGAACTCCAGGTCCCAGCAGCTGGACAAGGTCGCCTCCCAGCCCTCTCTCGTTGGCTGATTTACTCTCACGGGGCTTAGAAACAACCACGTTTTCAGCCTTCTGTAGTGTCGTGGCTCAGTTCTATTCCGACCCTTGGGGCGCTCTGGGAACGTCTGCCTACTGAGGCGTAGATATGCGGTAATGCCCGCATATCTGGTAAGCGGATTCGGTGAAGGAGTCACGGCACAGTCTGGGAATTCAGTGTAACTCCGGGCCAGAGACGCTCGGGCGGCTGCGTGAGTAGCCTCATTCTCTTATGTTCACTGGTGATCGGGCACCCATACAAGTTGTTTTGTTCTCTGCATTGAGCTGTGTTGCGCGTTCGCTAAAATTTAGCTGGAAAGAGGCGTTATTCTTCCCGCTATATAATTTCAACAGGCGTGCTGAGAATCAGAAATTACGTGCGTGGCGTCGGAATGAGTGGCTGCCAGCGCAATCGCCACTTCCTCAGCTAACGCAACTTTACTAGTTTTCACCCAGAGTCCACCTACCTGATTTCCCTCGTGTAAGACCGCAACAATGCAGATGCCCTCTCGCGTAGGGCCCGCCGTGTCTACATATTACGTGCCATTTTTGCTGCGGTAATCCTTCTCTGTAGCTCTAGTTGTGGCTTCTCTCCTATCTTTATTGTTCTAGGGATGCATGTTTTTGTGTTATTGATTGAGCTAGCAGTTTAGCACTCCAGTCTTTGGGAATGTCCTCTCTGTCTTCAGTTGGGGCAGCGGTATGATCAGATAAACGAAGACTCGTCTATCAGGTTTGGTCGTTGCTTACCGCATTATTTGGCTTGTTTGGTGAGTTTCTAATAGTTCTTCCAGCGTGTTATTCGCTCCTAGGTGGAGAAGGTGACCAGTGGACGTCTTGGAGGTGAGTCCAAGCGCCTTCTTGGCGATGAAATTCATAAGCACTCGTGTACTGTGCAAGTCATTTCGCACGTTAAATAATCAGAGGTAGTCTAATCTAACCTGGAGCCGTCCATTGCTGCAGCGCACACAGCCGACGCGCAGAACCACAGTTTA